>RJWJ010031119.1:0-19453 GCA_004363605.1 Indri indri
TAATGACTTTGTTGCCAAGGACCAAGAGGTGTCTTAAAGAATTATAATTTCTTGTAACTCAATTTATGTGATTACTGTGTAAAACAGAACTTGTTCAGCAATGATGGATGGCAATGCTGCAGGTATTGACTGATCTTTAGAAATATTTATATGACAGGTGCCTTAAGGTTTTGTACACTGTAGGAGAGAATAACTGCATACAGAAAAGAAATGAGCTGTGATTCAGGTTCTTGAGCAATGCACTTAATTATCATATTTCTTCCATGTCCAGTCTAAAAACTGAACATTTGCCAGTGCAGTGGCAGCAAGCAGCACTTAAATAAATGCCCTCTTCCCTGTCAGAGCATCACCTTCACAAGAAAATACTTATAATTTTGGAAAATAGCCTGAAATTATTTGAAAAGTTGAATAATATATTTAAATCAACATCTACTTGAATTATTTTGCTTATAAACTCAACATGTTCTTTAACAGATTTCTAGTCTGGGAATTGCAGATATGCTCAGACATACAGACAGGAGAAACTCAATAAGGCTGTCCTGGCAATTCTACTTTGATTATAGAGTTCCAACTCTTGCCCTGCGGGATCATATATTTCCTTCTGTGGCTTTCTGTATTCCCCTGGGTGTTTCAGATTTTTAAAAATCCTCACTTTTAAAATTTAATTTTCCATTAAATATTCACTTAGGGTGACTAGAAGAAAAATGTCTTGACTAAGTTAAAGTTTTTCTGGAGCATATACTTTGAAAATGTTTCCTTGACTCAATTAAGCAAAGCATATTCACAGAAAGACAATCTATAAAAAGAATATAGTGTTTGTAAGCAGTGCTTTGAATTAGCTGGACAAAATGATGTGATCAGTAAGTATTATTTATTTTTATCCCTACTGCCTCTTTAAAATTTACTCAGTGGAAAAAGTTCTCTAATGTGGGAATCCCATAACTGCTCCCTTGTTTAAAAGCAAAGTCAATTCCATATAATATTCACTTCTGTAAAACAATCAAAACCCTGATCTAAGGGGAATATCTTTTGCCTTCCTAAGCTAGGGCCTGCTGAACGCTGGCTCTTGGCTTACAGAGCCTAAGGTGTTGCCTTTCTTCTCTCCTTCCCCTGTGCCAAGCCTTTACTCCCTCTTCTGCCGTCTTGTTAACCAAGATTTCTGGACTTGCCAGGGTTGCAGAAGGACTGAGAGGAGAGAAAACGGGGAGAGGCAGGAGAGTTATACTAGACTGGTAAAATGGCTTGTCTTCCCTGTGCTTAGCAGGTATTTAAGCTCTCTCATAGGCCACTTCACCGGGACTATCACCTATACATTCTCTCAATCTAGATGAAAGTTTCTCTATTCCAACTGGTTACTACTGCTTCAGTAGTAGTAAGAATTCATCAGTCAACTTCCAGCACTGGTGTGTGAAATGTCCGTTGCTCCCCCAGCTGGCGCTATCATACAGGACTCTGTGTTCCTTTCCTTGAACAGACTGTGGGGATGCAAGCTAATTGCCACACAGCAGCTACTCCGCAAAGCTGTTAGCAAGCTTCTTTCTTAGCAGGTGTTCTGGGTAGGTGCTGGACTCTAATTCTTTGTATCTCTCAACTGTAGAAAACATATGGACAGGTTTTCCAGGAGGTGGCATTGAATATTGTCTCTACTGACATTAGGTAAAGTGGGACTCTCTCTCTTCCTTCTTGGTGGGAGCGGTAAGGCTCACAGCACAATTCTGTCCTGGAAATCTTCTCTGCAAATCTTGCACCTCATACTTACTTTCCTGACCATTTTATATGCTTAGGTGAGGGAAAACTGGTTTTTCAGTTTTTATCTATTTTGAAATTCTTGCAGGGAATGCCCTCTTACTTATTTCTTATCTATTGCCTTAGGGTCTAGACTGTAACATCCATTTTAAAATCTCGTGAAAGCAAATATCATCTACTGAACTTGAGCTATTTACCAGTTCTTTTGCAAGCATCCTAAAATGGATCAAATTCAAGGCGGAAGAGAGGGGAGGAGAAGAGGAGGTTCATATGTTGGAAGCATATTGTGTGATTTTTCTACAATTCCTATTTTTATTTGTGAAATAAAAATCAAAGGGCATTTAAATTTGACATTAAACACCATAGTTAGGATAAGAGTAAAAATGCTCCATGTTAATATTTCAGAGTTTACATATTAAAATTTGAGATTACAAATTAGTCTGCAAAGTGAAAGAATGGGAAACTATGGCCAAGAAAGCAGGAACTAAAGTGGTGAGACTTGTACATACTCTTTCATTCACTTTCTAAGACTCAAATCCTTTTCAGCATAAGTTTTTGAACTTTTCTGTTCTCCCTTTCTCACCTCCTCCCTCATATTCTCTTTCATTTTCCTACCTTTTCTCCCCTCTTTCCTGCACCATTCTGCATTCTGTTCTTTGCTTCTCTTCTTTATTTATTTACAAATACGAGGAAAACTTGCCCACAATTTTGCTCCTATTTCCTCATTATTCTCATATTTCGTTCCTTCTCTATCCCAGGACCCCAGCTCTTTAAAACTAAAAAGGCTCCAGACGTTCTCCTACATAAACACAGGTGGGTCCAAATTCTATGAAGTCTGCAGCTTATACAATTTGGGGGGAGTCACTTTAAGCAATAGAACACAAAATAATGAGTATAAAATTAAGTTCAGGGTCTTGGAAAGGACCTTGCAAGCAAGGGACCCTGAAGCAAATCTGCGTCTGCATCCAAATATAAAAAGCCTTGAAACTCTTTTGCTCTTTTCTTCTATCTTTCTAAAACAGTCATAATTAAATAGCTGCTTTGCTATGTCTTCCCCTAGGTTATATAAGAATAAATAATGAAAGAGTCTTGTTAGTTCAGATCTTCAAGATCTGATTCTTAAGTGGGTGTTAAATATAAAAGCTACATCACAGTAATTAAGTAACTCTTTTTGGTATGCACAAATATATTATAATGTACAAAAACATAATTTTGGCTCATTCAACACCCTCACACTTATATAACTAATAACGATGCCACAGTAACATTACTATGTGTCTTAAAATAATTCTTTAGTGCAAAACATTCAATAAATAGAATAATTTTTGAGTTCTTAGACAGTCCCTCATTATGCTAACAAAATTACTTCAACACAATGAAGTGTGGAACATGTTAGCTTTCTTTTGTTTCGTTATTATTTTACACAAACCTAAAAATTATAACCTCAAGTATATGGATCTATTTTTATCATTCATTGAAAAAAGACTTTCTATTGCTACTTATTGTAAATAACTAAATTTACAACGTTTGTCCCTCATGTTATATTTGATGGCAGTTAATTGTTACTTGGTTTTAATTATACATCATAGTCTTTGTTCTGGAGACAATCCAAAGAGTAGATCATCTTGGTGTGTAATTTACTGAAACAGTTTCTAGGCAGCCTGCCATACTAAAGACCATGTGGTATAATTGTCATTAAAATTAGAAAAATATTGGTATACATGTTTGAATTAAGGATTAGGGGGTGGTTCTATAAATTATAGAAAGCTCTGCAAAGTATTACTAAGGTTCGAGTTCAGCCAAAGGCCTAATTTCCAAATATCATTACAATACACAGATGCACTTTTTGTACCTGTGGTCAGGTTTTGGTGAATGCTGTTTCTGCTAGTAGAATTCTGGATCACTCATGAATATTGATATGCTCTTTTTTAGCAGGTGAGTAGGTAGGTAAATATCGCTAGTATCTAGATATTGGATAAGACACTAAAAATATTACAAAATATAGAGCACTTTTGCTTTTTTAAAATAAAGGACCCAAACTCTGTTTTCTTTAGTTACAGATAACATTTCACTCAATTTAAAAAATAGCAAAAATGCTCAGGCAGTATTTAAAGTCATCAATTTGTTCTCATGAAATAGAAAAGAGCTGCTCTGCTAGCTACCATTGAACAACATCATTAAACACTATTTTATTTTTATTATTTTATTTTTGAAACTCACTTAAAGTATGTCAGGTGAGGACTAGCATGAGGTGGCCAAAGATAACACTCTGTAACCTTTTCAATAAAAGATGCATCTTCTTTCTCCTTCTTCCTTTTAACATCTATTAATATCTTAGGAATCTTCCAAAGCAAATCTCAGGGCAGAGTGCAATGGAAACAAAACAGGACAGAGAAACAGAAGTTATGTTTGCTACAGTAAAACATTCAGTTGTAAATGCAGCACTAAAAATTTGAATCATTTTTCTTTATTAGTGTTAGGCCCAAGCTATATTTTTGTATAGTAAAATTTAGGAAAATACAGGAAAACTGCACATTTGTAATAAAATAACAACCAAAGAAAAAGTATTTTTGTTTTTTCCAAAATCGAGTTTTATTTTGTCACTAAAAAATCTAAGTTTCAGGGTGGCTCAATATGACCTTTGGACCTATGTATGTCAGCTGACACACTCTCTAATGTTGGCAGTTACCCCCTGAGCCTAGCTAAACTCAGAGAGATAATAAAATAAGCTATGAATAGCAGTACAGTGGTGAGAATTGCAGACTCAGGGTCAATGCAACACATAAATGAGAAAAAAGTACTATTAGAAGAGAGGAGGGTCATAAGCCCTGACCTATTTGCTTCTGTCTAATTTTACCTACCATTAAGTGGCTGGGTGCTATTTGCCCTTATACCATTTAACCCCCTATTTAAACCTTTTGAAAATAGCACATTTGACATTGAAATATTAATATATTTTCTTATCAAGGAAAGTAAATATATTATTTTCTTATTATGTTTTTATTATCCACTATTAATAAAATAATTTAAAAACTATATTCTGTATTTGCGTCTAATAAATTTAAATTGATTGTTAATTTTAAGCACCCAAAAAGAAGAATGCAATTTTGCCTTCTGTTTCAAATTCAGGGGGAATTGCAAGATACGGTTTTGGTAATTTTTTTTTCTAAAATTTATGAAAGGAAACACATGAAGAGAACAGATACTTTAAAAAAGTAAATAGTATGGGACTATAGGTTTATTTAATACATATTGAGTTCAATACAAGTACCAAGAAATAAGCTAGACACTGGGTACACAAAGATAAATAAGATTCATACCCTTGAGCAGCAGCATATAGCCAGGGGCATTGGCTGGTTAATTGCATTAGAGCACCATAGGAAATGATGCTAAAATCATAGATTCCGCTTATGGACCAATTAGCTCGTTTTTGTCGTATGGCCACAGATTGCATGCAGATTAGATACTTTCATGGTTTTGTGCATTTGTGTACTATCTTTTGCCAGAAAGAATTTGAGAGATCATGAAGCAAAGATATACATAGTGCAGGAACTCAATGAAAGGTAATAGAAAAGGCTTTTGAAGCCATATTTTATAAGACTGTTATTAACCTACAAACTTTTTTTTCTATTTTAGCCTGTGAAAGGCATTAAAACTGATATGTAATGATTAATTTAGTAATCTAGAAAATATTGAAAACTGTGCAATGGTTTTTGTAAAGAAATTTAAAAATTCCCTAATTTATTTATTAGGAAGCAAGTCTTAAATATAACATCTAGATTTAGTATGACAAATACAATTGTACAAAGATAATAATTTGCAGAATAGCAATTTCTTAGTTATAGCTAAACTATCTGTTGACAGATTTTCCACATTGGAATTTTTAGTTAAGTCCTCTCTAATTTTTTTCTTATTTAATTACTATCTACATTATTTGCTTAAGGCCTTCATTGGTGGTGGAATTATTGTAATAATCATCATTTTATTCATTTGCTGAAGGAAGCCCACAAACAAGGAGTTAAGGATAACATTTCTGACTAAATTTCATAGGCTATACCTATGCAGTTACATATGCAGTACTTATTACATGTACATTGTTTTATGATAAATTAACCAGTTAATCAGTTCAGTTGAACATTTATTCAGAATGTTTTTTCGTATTATTTAAGAAGAACATGCATGATCATGGGCCATATTCTTCATCTTTTAATCAATATATTAAACATTTTTGGGAAATAGAGTTTTTCTTAGTCTTGTTCTTCAAGAGTAAGTACTTGAAAAGGATAGCAGGTTGGAGAAGTTGGATATATAACACATCTTTTTATGAATAGGATTTATAGTTTTTTACCAAATCTGTGGAGAATGGAGACATCTATTGATTTACCCATACTAACACATGTGGCAGAGAATCCCGGTTTCCCTAAATATCTTCATTATTAATACTGTCCTGATTTTTAGCTGGGCATATAGCCAGGTAGGATGAAGACTACATCTTTCAGCCTTCCTTGCAGATAGGTGTGACCAAGAAATGGAGTTCTGGCTCTTGGGATATAAGCAGAAGTCTTCAGTGTGCAATTTATAATTTCCCTTATAGATAGATTATGGATGGAGGCACACCCATTCTCCTTTCTCTCCTCCATTGGTTAGAAAGGAAATCTGATGACTAACACTGCAACAGCTATCTTGCAATATGAGGCAACCATGAGAAGAGAAGGCTACATGTTATGGAGTTTGAAGGTAGAATGTGTCTGAGTTCCCTATATCACTGGGCTCCTGCTAGCCCTATACCTCCTAATTATGGCCTTTGGGTGAAAAAGAAATACATTCTTATTTTATATAAGGCAATACATATTATTTTATTATTTTAGATTTTATAAAAATCTTGCATTCAAAACTAATGATTAAACAATGTATAAAAAGCATTTTTGACATGTGACAGTATTAGTACATGATGTGTTTACATTGATTTTCATGGCAGCATTTCATAAACATAAGCTCATAGGGAGGCTAAATGCCAAATATGTGAAAGTTTATTTTGAAGCTATATTTTCATTAATTTAGTGATAAGCTGATGCTCTTTAGAGTTGTTAAGAGATATTAAGAGTCTATATTGCTACTTTGATCATTTTCATGAATTTCAGAGTTTTGTTTCCTTATTAGCTGCCATGCCAACTAAGGCACATTTACAAGATTTTAATTAGTGTGTTACTGAGAAACAAAAATAATCATCAGAAAGAATTGGATGCTTTTATTCCTCTTTTTAAATTAATTTCTTAATAGTTTTTAGAACAAATAAAAAATTTCTTATAATTAAAAAGATCACTCTTTCTATTATGAACATCATGTCCTTTGCTCATGTTTAACAGTTTAAAATTCTATTAGAAAGCTGCTTTTTAAAAATCAATTGTGTTCTTATATATCTGTTATCTGGGATTTTCTATCAGAAATGAATATTCAATATTTTCCAAATCTCTGTTATTTTTTGTAACATCCCCAATAAAATGAGATAGTTTGAAGTTTTCACACTCAAAGAAGTTTACTAGAAAGATGGTTTCAAGGAAGGTAGCTGCAGATACAATTCTTCCATTCATTCTGCCCTCTGGCTACAGAACACTACTTATTCACATTATTACGAAAAGAAAGTGTGTTTTAAAAATTAAATTATATCTTCTAAAATGATTGTTATAATACCTTTTGCTAATGGTCTAAAAGGAGCCAAAGTCAAAATTAATATGAAAAAACACAAATGCCCTCAGTTTCAAAATGCCTGTTTTAATTGTTTTCTGGATTCTGTTAATTACTCAAAAATTGGTCCCTATAATATGTAAAATCATTGTGACATTATAGGAAGCCTGTTCTGCCACAAGAATGATGTATTTTTTTTCCGCCGACAGCGTGGCATTTACCAATGTTGTCACACTTTAATTCTCCAAATACACACTCTCAGAATGGAAGTTACCTTCTATGATTTTTTTTTCCTTTAACATCCCTTCTAAAGAAAGGAATGGGGAAGAGGCCGTGCTCTGCCTTCCGTTCCACCATTTCCAGAGACTTGTGCTGATTACAACATTAGAAACAAAACATATTTGTGAATATGCATGTGACATAAACTGGCAAAACAGAAAAGAGGTACTTCTGCCAACAAGCTTTTAAACAGCATAAAGAATGTATCAATTAGAAATTTGATTTGACTCATAATTATATTTATAATGTAAACGTTTTATGATGACTGTCACAACCAAGAGGAGGCTAAGGAGAAATTATTACTAAATATAATGTGGTATCCTGGATGGGATCTTGGAACAGAAAAAGGACATTAGGTAAAAACTAAGTAATTTTAAATTAAATATGGGCTTCAGTTAATAATAGCATATCAGTATTGCTTCACTAATTATAACAAATGTGCCATACATATGTAAGCCGTTAATAATAGGGGAAACTGGGTGTAGTGTATATGGAAACTCTCTGTACTCTTTGCAATTTTTCTATAAATGTAGAACAGTTTGAAAATGAAAAGTACATTTTAACAAATTCTTTATAATGTGACATTATCCAGAGATCGGTATTCAAAAGTAATCTCTTACCCAGGGTTGAATTGCCCTTTAAATTTACTAGCTTCAGAATAATCGAACTTTTTACTTCTTTTGGCAAAACAACAGAGGGGTCGTATGGCTTTTTAACAGCCAAATGGCATCTTAATTTTGTTTTTTTAAAATTGACTTTTATTGTATTTGTTCATGGAATAAGAGGTGTGCTTTATCATATTAATAAGTTGCAATGATTAGTTTTATGTTGTTTACCTCGATGCAACTGAAAAACAATTTTAAGTTGCAAAATTATTTGCCAACTTATTTATATTCATATACTTAAAATGGATTTTGCCTTTATTGAGAAAATAATTCCCATAATCCCTTCAATAAGGAATACAATACTTAAAAATCAATGTTTTCATACCATCTAGGATAAGTTTTGGTTCTTTCTTTCACCCAAACACTTGCCAAATAACAGGAGCTATGGAATAGCCATTGTGAAAATACTGTCTCTCCTATATTGGACCATCTAGTTATAAGATCCTGTAAGAAGCTGGTCCCATTCTCCCCTATTATTTCTTGTGCTTGAGTAATGGAAGCTTAACATGCATGCTTTCCTATGTGACACAAATCCCCTGGCACATGCCTGACTAGCACTAATATTCTGGCTAAGATGCCTCCAGTTTTTCCTAACCTCAAAGACCTCCCTGCCAGTGAAATAGGTTGGTGGCAGCATATTAATTGCAACATATTCTAGCAGTCAGAGATACTAGGTACAGTTCTAAGCACTCTACATATAGTCAAGTTCATGTTTAACAAACATTGTGACGTTGACATTTATTATTAACTTAATTTTAGAGAAGAAGAAACTGACACCAGGAATTTTAATTCACATGTTCAGGATCACCAGCTATTAAGTAGTGGAGTCAGATTTTTAACCCAGGTAGTCTAGGTCCAAATTCGCACCACACATTGCCTCCCAGAAACTTGTCAGTGCATGAACATGCAGAGGAAAGTATGGTTTGGTGAACTGAAAGTCCTAAATTCAAATCCAACCTTAGCTAAAAGTTCTTAAATCACTCCATATAAATGTATTCATTAGTAAATGTAAAACAATTTAACTAGATGCTAGTTTTCCAAAGTTTGTTTAGGGAGAAAGGGTTATTTGACATCACATCTTTAGACAACTCTCATAAATTATGAAAATTCTCTACCTAATGAGCACCAAATTCTTTCCCACATTCAAAATTATTTGATCACTGTAGCTGTAGACATTTTGATTTCTAGAATGTTTTAGGATGGCAGGCATACCTTCCACAAATTACAAATGTAGCCTTCTGAACTTCAGCCTCTGCTCATCTATATCACTTCCCCACACAGCAGCTCGTGAGTCTGAAAACCAAAGCCACTCCTCTACCTACACCTTCCATTTCAGAGAAAAACCCAAATCCTAAAATACTCTCCAAGGCTTCACTTGATTTGACACATTTCCCCGCTTCTCTCTCTCTGTCTCTCTTCCCCCACATTCATCATCTATCCTGACTCCCATGTACACTCCTTACCAGCCACCGTAGCCTCTTGCTGTTTTTTGAACATGTCAAGAACACGCCAGCTCAGGCCTTACTGTTCCGCTCGTTCCCTGGAGCATCTCTTCACCTGGATAGCTCCATGGCTCACTCTCACTTCCTTCCCATCTCTTCTCAAAAAATTGTCTTTTCAAGGAGAACTTCCCAAATCTTCCCTCACTCTACCACATAAATTCTTGTTACCATGCTTTGTTTTTTCCCCAAAAGACTTACAAGCATCTAACATTACTGAATACTTAATTATTCATTTGCTTTTTATGTGTTTTGTCCCCAAGAATGTGATCTCCTTGAGGGCAGACTAGTTTTGTTCATTGGGTATCTCCAGCACCTTGGTCCATAGTAGTCATTCAACAGATATTTGTTGAATGAATAAATGAATGAATAAACCTAAAAAGTATGGTATAATTTATGCAGTGTTTAAAGATACACTTAATATTTCTTTTATTCCTTGGTGATTTATACCTCCTAAGAAGGATTTTTATATTATTTAAGTATAGTAAATTGTTACTATCTCATTTTCTGTAGAGCAGAGAGATGTGGATTTAAAGTCGGTGTCACTTTTTATCAGTAGGAATATGCATAAGTTTTTTTGACCTTTTTGAGATTGTTTTCTTGACTATAATTGGGGATAGTAGTACCTATCTTGCAGATTGCAGTGAAGAGAAAATACCTAGAAGATATTCATTTAGAGTTATATAGAAATACCAGGCTAGCCAGGCATGGTGGCTCATGCCTGTAATCCTAGCACTTTGAGAGGCTGAGATGGAAGGATTGCTTGAGGTCAGGAGTTCAAGACCAGCCTGAGTGAAGAGCAAGACCTCTGTCTCTACAAAAAAGAGAAAAATTAGCCAGTCATCATGGCATGTGCCTGTAGTCCCAGCTACTTGGGAGGCTGAGGCAGGAGGATCTCTTGAGCCCAGGAGTTTGAGGTTGCAGTGAGCCATGATGATGCCACTGCACTCTAGCCCAGGTGATGGAACAAGACCCTGTCAAAAAAAGAAAGAAAGAAAGAAAAAAGAAATATCAGGCTAGAATGCAGCTCTTCATCATTGAAAGCATTTATGCCCCTAACTAACAGAATGGTATCCCAGCCCACTTGTATTATTTAACAACAGCCCCAACTCCCCACCACTTCCCAAATCTGGCACAAATGGAATTACTCCAGTTATGCTGCCTTTTCATTCAGAGATTGGAGCAACTCGATATAAATTGCCTTTGCCCTAACCCAGATGTGTGAATTACCAACTAGTATTATTTATTCATACCAATGCCTCCCTCATTGACATTGAATAATTGAGAGTTGATTGTGTTTAGGAAGATCAACAGTCCCATGACTCAATTCACTTTTGAGAGCCGGGAACTCACCAACCTTCAAAAGAAAAGAGAATTAATGTGTTTCGAAAAACACAATGCAAGTGCAAAATTTTTATCTACATTGAAAATTGGTAATGATTTTAATGAAAAATATAGATTAAAAATAAAGAACTGATAAAGTTACAAGTAATAAATATTAGTGAACATATGTATGGTTTATTTTATTGTAAATATTATGTAATAAACATTCATTAAATATAAATATAAACATTCTTAGTAGATATTATGGTCAAGTTTTTTGAAATTTCTTTTTTATTTGTTAGTAAACATAAAAATTTCATTGAATCTATTGGGCTACATTAGCATCATATTAACTTCTTCTAACCTTCAGAAATTAGGAAAAGGTAGCAATTATACTCTTAACAATTCACTTTAGAATCAACTAATTAATCATTCATTGCCCATGGCACTAATAAGTCATTAGTCTTGTGGAGGCTCATTATAAGGAGAAATATGTAGACAGGTTCATTTAGGTAATCCTTTCTGAATGTTGATGAGGTTATTTGTAGATGATACATGCATGTTAGGATCAATTACAACAAATTAGTGAGAATTTTTTTCTCCTTTTATGTAAAGGTAGGGTGGATAGAGTCTGTCTAAACCAACTAAGAATTACAGTTTTCAGGTTTATGTCTTTCAGAATTATGTCTTTCAGGTTTCTTCATAGGTAAAGTTAATAAAGAATGGAGCAATTTTCTGATGAAGCCCAATGTTTATATCTTTAGTAATTTGAGAAGGTCACAAAATTCTGATTGTGCACAAACCTTCTGAAGCATGTTGCAAGAAATGCACATCTAGAAGTTTTTAACCTTACAAAACTTTGAAGCCAACTAATACAGGCAATCAATAGTGACATTACATCGCTAATTTTTCTTCTCACAAAGAAAAAATGTGTGTTTTTGAATTACCTTAATTCTCTGTCCCACTTATACAGGTTTAGGTTGTATCTATGTGACATTTAAAAATTTAACGTTTTTATACACTCAGGTACTCCATTTTTAAAAACAAATTATTGGATTGATTTATTTCACTGAAGTGACTGTCCAGTTTCAAGTTAATGGAACTGGCCAGTTGTTTTGGTTTAGAAGGAAAGGATCTAAGTAGGTGAATATGGTATGAACATGTAGACAGATTTAATTCTACTTTAAATAGTTATAACACTTAGGAGTTTTTTTACTTTGCTAATTGCCAGTCTTTTGGTTTTTCATACATGTAAGTATAGCAGTGTGTATCATTAAGATAAAATCCATATTTAATGTGAAAAATTTATTTTATAAAACTAATAAAGTGATTTAAAATAACCATCCAAAGGTCCCAAAATTAAAACTACTGTATACTTCAGGAATTATTTTGAAGATGATTCGATTTAAACCATGCCACTACTCTAGCAAAACACACAGGCTAACATTTAATGTGTTATTACTAACAATTTAAACCTACTAATGCGCATTTAAATGTGAATTCATTAACAATAACAGCTCAAACTTTGCCCTTGGATGCTCCCATGTTGCTTCCATTGAGGTCAACACTGAACCTACAGTGGAAGGATTAAGCAATTGATATAATGATTTATGTTTTTATCTATAGTTTACTCATCTTCACAGAGTGTAAGTTCCTGGAAAAGAGGTTGCAAATCTAAATAATGTAAGTTAAATCTGATTTTTCACATTCAAAAACTGGTATGATTGAAAGCTTTGCTCATGACCAATGACCTGCTCATATTCTTACCTGTCCACACCAAAAACCCAGAAGGCATAGAATACTTTGTAATTGTCAAAAATATGAAAAAAAAAACTGTCAAAAGTACATGAAATCAGTTGTGAAGCAGAAGTCACGGTTCAGTTTTCTCAATGACAGTCTATAAATTGCAAACATCCCAGTACAAACACCCCACAAATATAAGACACTCTAAGCCCAGGGGATTCACATCTAGATTCTTAGGGTTTAACCAAATATTATATTTAGTCAATTATAATATACATCCCTATGTAAGACAAGTATTTATAAAATATATTTAAATAGGACATTTCAGTACCCAATCATGTAAAGCATTTCTTTTTACTTATTTAGAAGGTAGTTTTAGGATGGGCGTGGTGGCTCACGCCTGTAATCCTAGCACTCTGGGAGGCCGAGGTGGGCGGATTGTTCTGAGCTCAGGAGTTCGAGACCAGCCTGAGCAAGAGCGAGACCCCGTCTCTACCAAAAATACAAAGAAATTAATTGGACAGCTAAAAATATATATAGAAAAAATTAGCCGGGCATGGTGACGCATGCCTGTAGTCCAGCTACTCGGGAGGCTGACACAGTAGGATCGCTTGAGCCCAGGAGTTTGAGGTTGCTGTGAGCTAGGCTGACACTACAGCACTCGCCCCAGGCAAGAGAGTGAGACTCTGTCTCAAACAAAAAAAAAAAAAAAAAAGAAGGTAGTTTATTTTTATAGCAATAAATTAGATAGTGAACATGTACTACCATATATGAATAATTTAAGATAGGAAGTTTACTCCTATTTAAAATGCATTCTTATTTTGTTGCAGTTTTTAAACATTTTGTTCTCTTGTAATATTATTTCATAAGGTTAAAGTCCTCCAACTTATACTTTGCACTTTTTGCACACCAAAAATGAGAAATAGATATGAGTGGCTTCACTCTTCCTGTTTAATTAACCTCCCTCCACCCAAATTGACCTACTCATCTTCCCTGTAAATGCTCCTGCTTTTCTGCCTGTGCCACTTCCTTTTTTATTTCCCTCACCTTCCATATCACCTCGCATCAAAGCATTCCTTCATGGCCCAGTGGAAACACATGCATTTTGTGAAGCCCTTCCTCATCTCTCCATCTATCTATAAGTGAACATTCCTGTCTCTTGAGTTTTTATTGATCTTTCAGTAAGGATACAGTCAGAAAAACAGAATGCACATGAATTGCTATACCAGAGAGAATTTATATGAGAAATTATTTCAACAGGTATGGGAAGGCAAAAAGAGGGAAACTCTAAGGTTATGATGAAATAGTACTTATAAGAAGGAGATATCACCCCTAGGGCTGGGAGAACAGAGGGAAGTGGTTGGGATTATTAGAATCTACAAGCTTTAAGGAAGGTCCCCGTGGAGCTGGGACCCATATTTTTAGGAAGGTGTATGGGCCTCAGGAACTCAGAGACCTCCACAGAACTGGGACTTACTACTCCAGCTGGCTGGGGCTTGTGTCTGCGTCAGGGATTGAGAGGGAAATGAACTGTGGAGCTGAGTGATGCTGGGAAGGTGAAGAGGCAGTTGCTGGGGTGACTGCTGACAGGAGCAGGAAGCCAAGCACTGAAACGGCTCATCCTTTCCCCTTCCTTCAGCCATATCCTCTCTTGCTTGGAGAAACTGCAAAAGAGAAGCCAGCTCTAGCATCGCAAAACAGAAGCACAGAAGGGTGAATTTGACACGGAGAGATAATAACTTAATAACCAGCCCCTTGGCATTTTAATTATATCTCTTTTCAGATATGTAGCACTTTCTCTTTTCTAATGTAGTATTCTTTATTATCTTAACTCCTATCAGTCTTTAAGATTCTTGAAAATAATATCTGGATATTATTCATATTTTGATCTTCCAATTTCAATTAATATTGTTGAATACAGGAATATATGAATTCCTTTCCAAATTAAAGACCTTTCCTTTTCAATTACAAGTACTGAATGTTTTATTATAAAGGAAGATCATCAGAAAATTAGTTTTTCTTTTATTTGACACTTCAAATAATTCTGCTAGGATTTAATTGAGTATGCTTTATTGTAACACATGTATCCAAAAAAAAAAAAAAATACACAAAAGAGGGTGTTCTTTTTAAATTTAATCTTCTAGTAGTCTATATAATTATGCAGATATTGCTTCAATTTCGCAAAAGATTATTGTTTCTCAGTCCAGTCTTACTATTTTCACCCTTCTCCACTAAAGGAAAGTGACAGCAGAATCGGAAAGAGATGGTAGCGGGGCTCTAAAGCTGAACCAACTGAAGGAAGAGGCTCTGTAGACTCGGGCAGGAAAAACCTAGGGAAGAAATTGAGGTTCGAAGTGAAGATTTTTATGCTACTCACATCCAGAAGTGACTTACTGGCACAAGTCTATGTATACACTGCCTGATTTTCCACTTGCTGTAAGTTGATCATTCAAAGATGAACTGGCTACACTCCATTAACATAAATAGTCTGAATTTAATTTCATAGATGTTGGGAACTCTACTGTTGACCCAAGAATGAATATCCATGTATATGAAAATATACATTCGTAGATTCAAGCATGTGGACCTTTATGTTATACTTCTGAGCTTTGTAATAGAAGGAGGACTTTTTTAATGGATAGAAAGATTTTACAATGAAATCCTTATATAACAACTAATTTGAAAAGGCCCTAGAGAGGTGTTGTATAAAACTCGACATAAAACTCTTGAGGTCCTGAGGTTCTGAGAAGTATGAAATCAACATTAAAATGTGTTGTCAAAATTTTATTTTCTCCAAAGGAAAGCATTTGTTGCAGTAAAATAATTTTATGTACAGCATGTCAAATTTTATTTTACAGAACAATGGCAAACTAGGAGTTGATTATTCATTTTACAAATTATTGACTACACAATTACTTTTATTAAAGTAACTTTATTGTATATTTAAAAAGCAATTCCATTTGTCAAAATTGGATTTGCACACAATTTTATAGTTAATGATTTTTTTTGGTGAATTTATCTGTATTGTAATAATAGTTAAAACTGATGAGAGTTAGATTTTGCTAATGATATATTCAGTATCCTATTTGGAGAAAATAAGGAAAATGTTATTCTCAGTATAGTTGTTGAGTCAGAATCTCATCTCTATAACTATTTCTGTTACTGTAGTTCACAGATACTATCCATAGCTGCAGTTCAAGTTTTCATTAATATCAGTAAGTTGTGAAGTGTCAGCAAAGTCATTATTGAATATCTGATTCCTAAAAGCAGCAGCTCAACATAATGGTAAAAAAGTACAGGGTTTTGGTTAAAATGCAGTCTTTTCTTCTTACAAGCCTTGTGACCTTAGACAAATTAATTTATATGAACCTCTCAATGTACAAAATAAGGAGACTAATAACTATCTCTAAAATTTGTTACGCAGATTAAAAAAGAGTAGTAGACCAAGTGCTTAGCACATAACTGCAATAAATTGTAGCTACGATGAGTTTCACTGGTATTGCCAAGTTTAACCATTTGTTTTCAATCTATCTTCATCACATAGAGGTACATGAGTAGCTTATTAGTTTTTCATTTTAGAAGTGCACTTCTATATAAAACCTTTTGCTTTTCATAGCCAGTTTTCAATCTGATAATACTCTCCTTACCTGAAACCGCGATGTGCCAGTCAAATAACATATTGTTTTAAATTTTACACTAGCTTGTGCTACATGTCTTCTTCTAACACTTAAGCATAAGTTTTGTTCTCAGCATTCCCTGCAGTTATACTTTCTGGGCCATCCTACTTTCAGCCATTTATTAATAGTGTATTGTATGGGCTCTGCATGGCTGCAGAGTACATAATCATCTATGCCTGAAAAAAGAATTGTTAAATAGGGATCTGTGGTCCTGTGTCTACAGAAAGTGAGTGTTTGTTCCAGGGAATTAAAAAATAGACAGAAAATCACACTTGTGTAGCACTATACTGGACCCTTTATAGATGTTATCTCGTGATCAGAATTTATTATTCTGCTATAACATTTTTTTCTAAGTCAAATCTGTACTGTTCTCTCCATCCAGCAATGTTTCCTGATTAGTCAGCAAAAGGAATTTGACTATATAATGTTAAGTCACAATAATTTTCATGACGGGAATATCTTTAAAAATTTAGTTGAGACATTGAGGTAAATGTCCAGTACTTAAAAATGTCCATTACTTAAAAAAAAAAAGAATGAAGCAAATAACTTAGGTCTCAAACAAAAGATAAGACATTAAATCAACAAGTTTTTACAATTTTCCCCCTTGAATCATCTGGAAAATTGAGAAAATTATGATAGTCATTCACTTTGTTCAGTAGATTTTCCTTAAAACTGATCAATACACTACACCATCTGCTAGAATGAAGTTTAAGAATAAAATTATGTGTATAAATTATATCCACTTACTCTATAAACATTTGGATATGAAGTAGAAAAGTATCATTAGAATGAATCTAAATTTCATTATATTTGCTCTGTAGGTGAGAAATGCAGAATCTGAGCTAAAGAATAAGAATTGAAGAACTGAAACAAGTTTGTTTCAAGGTAATCTTACTTGGCCGTAGACACTGGTGTTTGCACCCAAATTCCTGGAACTTGTGGATATGTGTCTTTTCCCTTTTTTTTTTTTTTTTTGAGACAGGGTCTCACTCTGTTGCTTGGACTAAAGTACAGTGGCATCATCGTAGCTCAATAGCTCACTGTAACCTCAAACTCCTGGGCTCAAGTGATCCTCCTGCCTCAGCCTCCCAAATAGCTGGACTTACAGGCATGAACCACTGCGCTCAGCTAATTTTTCTATTTTTTGTAGACATGGGGGAGGGGTCACTCTATGTCACTCAGGCTGGTCTTGAACTCCTGGCCTCAAGCTATCTTCCTGCCTTGAACTCCCAAAGTGTTAGGACTACAGGGGTGAGCCACCACACCCAGCCATGGAAATGTTTCTTTACATGACAAAAGGTACTTTGCAGATGTAATTAAGGTTAGGAAGCTCACAGTAGGGCCATTATTGTGAAATACCCAGGTGGACCCAATCTAATAACATGAGCTTTTAAAAGCAGAGCACTTTCTCTGGTTAAAAGAAAGAGATGACACAGAAGAAAAAGTCTATGAGATTCGAAGCATAAGGAGGCCTGGGCACGGCACGCTGCCGCAGGTTTGAAAATGGAGGGACAATGTGGTAAGGAATACAGTGGCCTTCAGTAGCTGAGAGCAGCCCTTGGCCGACAGCCAGCAAGGAAACAGGGACCTACCACAGGAACTAATTCTGCCAACAGCCTTCATGAGCTCGAGAGTATATTCTTCTCTAGAATCGTACCTGATAATTCCACAAAACATCCAGGCTGACGGACACCTTGATTTCAGTTTTGTGAAAACAGGAGCAGAGGAACCATCTAATTGCATCTGTACTTCTGACCTAGAGAAGAGCGAGATCATAGATTTTTGTTGCTTTAAGCCACTGACTTCGTGGTAATTTGTTACTATAGCAGTAGAATACTAATATAAATTTTTCCCTAATTCACTTTCTAATGAAAGTGTTATTTCATTAATACAGCCATTAGAATTTAATGAATATTTTCCAATAGACAAAATAAAGCTTTTAAAACAAACTAGAATCTATTTTTATATGGTAAGGGTTTTTATACTCAAGCCTGAGCCATTTCCTTCATATTTATTTAAAATAGTTTCTAAAATTCTTACGTGATTGAAGCTAATGTAATATTTATGCAATCAAAGTTAACGTTAAGACATATAATGATTTTAACCATGAATATAAATTACAAATTATCATAATTATTAAAGATCATAATATTTGCACAGAGAAAATATTTTTTCAAAAGCAATGGTTGTTGTCGTTAATTTGGTGAGTATACTTTCACAATGAATATACCAACAATAGTTCTTTATAATGAACTATAACAGCCATGCAATATAAGGATAAAAATAATTACAACCCAAAAGGAAAGCACTTATTTAAATGGTGTTGTCTACCATTTATATGTAATATGACTTAGCAGAGATAAGGTATTTAAAGAATATTGTAGTTTCAATAATCCCAATGCTAAGAATCTGTTTTAAAGAAATACTTCTAAGTGTGAAAAGTGTTACACATAGGGATATTTACTGCAGTATCATTTATGGTAGTAAAAACTTTGACTAGGCACTAGGGAAATGGTGACCCAAATTTTAGAATGCGGACTCAATGAAATATGGTGCACCTGTATAAAAGACAGTTATGAGTACAGAGCAACTCATGAATATGATTTTAAATGAAAATATATAAAAAATATAAAAATTAATTTTCATTAAGATTAAAACTATTTAAAATTTTGATATTTTTAAAGGGAAAAGAACACTAACAAGTATTAATAATTCTTTTGGATAATGGAATTATGGTGACAGTTCTTTTGTTTGTATCTTCAAGTAATTTTATCTCATATTGTTTGTATGATTTGTTGACACATGCTAAAAATAGATATCTGTATCACCATGCTAA
>RJWJ010031120.1:0-19415 GCA_004363605.1 Indri indri
AGAGGTACATCAGAGAATACTGAGTTTCAAAGTTCTCCTTTTGCCTTGGTAATTAAAATCTCTTACTACAGATAGTAGAGTAGCTCATATTTTTGGTTTTTGCCTGGTTTTTGTTATTTTTAGTGGCATAACTGGCCCAAAAATTATTGTTTTATCTCCCAAAATATCAACAAAATTGATAAATCTCTTGACAGGTAAACTAAGGAAAAAGACAGAAGACAGTAGTCATTGATATCAGAAATAAATGATGTCCCGTCACTACTGATCCCATTGACACTAAAAGGATAATAAAAGGATGTTATGAACAACTCTATACCTACAAAGTTGACATCTCTCAAAGTCTTCCTGTCCATATACATGGAATATCTCTCCATTTATTTAGAGTTTCTTTGGTTTCTTTCATCAGAGATTTTTAGTTTTCTTCACAAAGATATTGCAAATATTCACGGGGCGCGGTGGCTCAAGCCTGTAATCCTAGCACTCTGAGAGGCTGAGGCCGGAGGATGGCTTGAGGTCAGCAGTTCGAGACCAGCCTGAGCAAGAGCAAGACCCTGTCTCCACTAAAAATAGAAAAAAAAAATTAGCTGGGCAACTGAAAATAGAAGATATTGCAAATATTGTGTTAAATTTTTATCTACATATTTCATTTTATTTGTGCTAATGTAAATGGTATTGGGTTTTAATTTAAAATTCCAATTTTTCATTGCTGGTATATAAGAAAGCAGTTGACTTTTACATTTTAATCTTGTATTCTACAATTTTATTATAATTGTTTATTAGTTCCATGAGTTGTTTGTTGTTAGTGATAGTTTAGGATTTTCTGCATAGACAATCATGTCATTTGCAAACAAGGACAGTTTTATTTCTCCCTTCTCAATCTGTATACACTGTATTTCCTTTTAATGTCTTATAGTATTAGTTAAGACTTCTATCACATTGCTGAATAGGAGTGGTGGAAGGGAATATCCTAGTTTATGACTTTAGCAGAGATGTATTTATTTTCTCACCATTAAGTAAGATTTTAAGTGTAGGTTTTTCAGAGATTTTCTTTATCAAATTGAGGAAGTTATCCTCTATTCTTAGTTTGCTTAACATTTTTATTATCAGTGGGTTTGGATCTTGTCAAATACTTACTTGTGATAGATTGTATTAATTGATTTTCAAATATTGAATCAGACTTGCATATCTGAATAAATCTGACCTGGTCGTGATGTATAATTATTTTTATACATTATTGGAGTCAATTTGGTAATATTTTGTGAGGATTTGGTGCCTATGTACATAAGAGATTTTGGTCTGTAAACTTCCTTTCTTGTTATATCTTTGTCTTATCTTAGTATTCAGGTAGTCCTAGCATCATAGAATGAGTTAGGAAGTATTCCCTTTGCTTCAGTTTTCTGAAAGATCTTGTGGAGACCTGGTATAGTTTCTTCCTTAAATGTTTGGTAGAATTTACTAGTTTACCCATTTAGGTATGGTGCTTTCTGTATTAGATTTTTAATTATTGATTCAAAAGCTTTAATAGTTATAGGTCTAGGGAGATTGTCTATATCTTTTTGAGTGATTTTTGGCAACTTCTGTTTTTTAAGAAATTGATCAACTTTATCTGTCATCAAATTTGTGAGCATAGAGTTGTCGATAATATTCCTTTATTTTTTTAATGCCCATTTTATCCGTAGTCATAATCCCATTTTCATTTCTGATATTAGTAATATATGCCTTCTCTCTTTTTATCTTAATTAACCTGGCTAGATGTTTATAAATTTTATTATCTTTTCAAGAAAACTGTCTTTTGGCTTTACTTATTTTCTCTACTTGTTTTCTATTTTTAATTGCATTGATTTCTGCCCTAATTTTTATTATTTATCTTTTTTCTGCTTATTGTGGTTAATTTGTTCTTCTTTTTCTAGTTCCCTAAGGTGGAACTTTAAATTATTTTAGTTCCTAAATGTGGGAGCTAAAACTATAAAACCCTTAGAGAAAAACACAGGAGTATATCTTTATGACCCTAGATTAGGCAAAGAATTCTTAGATATAAAATCAAAACCACAAACAAAAAAATTAAAAAGTAGATAAATTGAACCCTCATCGAAATTAAAAACTTTTGTGCTACAAAGAATACCATAGAGAAAGTGAAAAGACAACTCACAGATTGGAAGAAAACACTTGCAAATCATATATCTGATAAGGGACTTGTATCTAAAATAAATATATCACTTAATAATAGAAGAATAGAAACTCAATTTAACAAATGGGCAAAGGATCTAAATAGACTTTTCTCTAAATGAACAATAAGTAATAATACATGAAAAGATGCAAAATGCAGAAGAATGAAACAGGACTCCTATCTCTTACCACTTACAAAAATTAATTCTAGGTGCATAAAAGACTTCAATGTAAGGCATAAAACCATAAAAATTCTAGAATATAGGAAAAACTCTTTTAGACATCGGCCTAGGCAAAGAATTTATGACTAAGACCCCCAAAGTCATTTACAGAAACAATAAAAATAAATATATAGGACTTTATTAAATTAAAAAGCTTCTGCACAGCCAAGGAAATAATGAACAGAACAAACAGACAACATACAGAATATATAAAATATTTGCAAACTATACATCTGATAAAGAGCTAATATCCAGAATCTACAAAGAACTCAAAAATAAGCAAGAAAAAAACAAACAACCCCATTAAAAAGTGAGCAAAAGATGTGAAAGAAGCTTTTCGAAAAAAGATAGACAAATGGCCAACAAACATATGAAAAAATGTTGAACATCACTAATTATCTGGGAAATACAAATTAAAACCACAATGAGATACCACCTTATCCCTGTCATAATGGCTATTACTAAAAAGTAAAAAAGGATGCTGGCGTGCATGCAAAGAGAAAGGAATGTTTATACACTGTTGGTAAGACTGTAAATTAGTGCAAGCTCTGTGGAAAACAGTGTGAAGATTCTTCAAAGAACTATAAGTAGACCTACTATTCGATCCAGCAATCCCACTACTGGGTATCAACCTAAAGGAAAAGAAATCATGTTATCAAAAAGACACCTAAACTTGAATGTTTATTGCAACACAATTCACAATTGCAAAGGTGTGGAATCCACCTAAGTACCAATCAATCCATGAGTGGATTAACAAAATATGGTGTGTATATCTATATGTTATATGTATACATAGAGTCCTACATAGCCTACATAGCCATAAAAAGAAAAACAAATTAATGTCCTTTGCAGCAATTTTGATAGAACTGGAGACCATTATCCTAACTAGAGAAGTATTTCAAGAACTGAAAAAGACACACCACATGTACTCTCTAATAATTTAGAACTAATTTATGGGCACACACAGACACAGAGAGAAGTAAAAATCATTAGAAATAAAGAAGGAGATGGGAGAGGGATAAAAACCTACTTAACATGTGCAATGAACACTATTTGGGTGATGGGCACACTTATAACCCTGACTTAAGCATTATAAAAGCTATGTAATGAAAACATTTGTACCCCTTAATATTTTGAAATTAAAAAAAAGATGTCCAACATCATAAATCATCAGGAAATGCAAATTAAAATCACAATGAGCTATGACTCCACATCTACTAGGATGGCTGGTATCAAAAAGATAGATAATAACAAGTATTGGTGAGGATATGGAGAAAGAGGAATCTTCATACACTGCTGGTAGAAATGTAAAATGGCTAGTGCAGCCACTGTGGAAAACAGTCCGGCAGTTTGTCAAACAATTAAGCATAGGGTTGTCACATTAATTATAATAGCAATTCCTCTACTAGGTATATACCCAAGATAAACAAAAATATATGCCCACATAAAAACTTCTTCGTAAGTATTTATAGCAGCATTATTCATGACAGTAAAAGAAGGAAACAACCCAAATGTCCATCAACAGACAATGAATAAACAAAATCTATACAATGAAAACTATTTGAACCTTAAAAAAAAAGCACTAATACATGCTACAACTTGGATAAGCCTTGAAAATATTATCTTAAGTAGAAGAAGCCAGACACAAGAGTCCACATATTATAGGATTCCACTTATATGAAGGCAAATATATAGATACAGAAAGTAACTTAGTGATTGCTTAGGTTTGGGCATGGGGTATGGATGGGATGGGGTCATACAAAAGTGATAGCTAAAGGATATGATGTTTCCTTTTGAAGTGATTAAAATGTTGAAAAATTAACTGTGGTGATCATTCCACATATCTGTGAGTATACTGAAAACTACTGATATATATGCTATAAATGAATGAATTCTATGCTAGATAAATTGTATTTCAATAAAGCTGTGTAAAAATGATATTTTTATTTTCTTTTCTAATACATGCATTATACAGCCATAAATTTCCTTCTAACCACTGTTTTTCCTGGATCATACAGATCTTGATAAGTTATATTTTCATTTTCATTTAGTAAAAATGTTTTTAAATTTCTCTTGAGACTTCTTCTTTGATCTATGTGTTATTTAGAAATGTGTTGTTTAATTTTCAAGCATTTTGAGTGTTTTACAACTATCTTTCTGTTATGATCTCTAGTTTAATTCCATTGTGTTCTGGGACAACACTTTTCATGATTTCCATTCTTTTAAATTTGTTACGGTGTGTTTTGTGGCCCAGAATGTAGTGTATCTTGGTGAGTGTCCCAGGTGTGATTAAGAAGAATGCGTATTCTATTGTTGTTGGATAAAGTTTTCTATAAATGTCAATTAGAGCCAGTTGATTGATGGTCCTCTTCAGTTTAACTGTGTGCTTACTGATTTTGCGCCTGCAATATCTATCAACTACTAGAAAAAGGGTGTTGAAGTCTCCAACTACAATAGCGAATTTGTCTATTTCTCCTTGCATTTCTATCAGTCTTTGCCTCACATATTTGGATGATTTGTTTTAAGATGCACATGCGTTAAGGATTGTTATATCTATTGGAGAATTAAAACTTTTATTATTATGTAATATTACTGCTTATTCCTGGTAATTTCCTTATTCTGAAGTCTATTTTGTCTGAAATCAATATAGCTACACCAGCTTTATTTTGCCTAGTATTGGCATGGTATAGCTTTCTCCATTCCTTTACTTTAAACTATCTGTATCTGTATATTTAAGGTGGGTTTCTTATAGACAACACATATGTAGGCCTTATTTTTTATCCATTCTGATAGTCTCTGTCTTTTAATTGGTATATTTAGACCATTGATGTTTAAAGTGATGATTGATACAGTTGAACTAATACATACCATATTTTTACTGTTTTCTATTCTTTGCCTGCTTGCTTGCTTTTCTTTCTTTCATTCTCTTCTTTTTCCTTTCTTTTGCCTTCCACTCTTTTTCATTGTACTCTGGGTATTAATTAAATAATTTATATGATTCCATTTCTATCTTCTCTTTGCATATCAATTATAACATTTTTTTTACATTTTTTAAGTGGCTGCTCTAGGGTTTCTAATATACATTTACAACTATTCCAAGTTCACTTTAAAATAAAACTAAACTACTTCACCAATAGTACATGTACTTTATAAGAGAGTATTCTCAATTCTTCCTACCTGTCCCCTATAGCAATACAGTTCATTCAACTTTTCCATAAGCTATAATCAATGAATACATTGTTACTATTACTATGTCAAACAAACCATTACTTGTTCCATTAACCTGAGAATAAGAGAAATAAAAGGTTTTAGTTTACTTATTCTTCTCTAACACTCTTCCTCTCTTCATGTAGATATAAGTTTCTGGCCTATATCATTTTCCTTTTTCTAAAGAACTTATTTTTGCATTTCTTGTGAGGTGAGTCTACTTGTAGTGTTCCTGTCTGGCTTTAGTATTAGTATAAGGCTGACTGTGTAATATGGGTTTGGAAGCGTTCTCTGCTCTTTGATTTTTCGAGGGGTTTGAGAAGAATTAGCATTAATTCTTCACTAAGTGTTTGATGAATTCACCAGTGAAGCCATATGGTCCTGAACTTTTCTTGTTGGAAGGCGTTAGATTACTAATTCGATCTCCTTACTCATCATTAGACAGTTCTATAAACTTAACCATGAAGATGAAAGACTTGCACACCAAAACCAAAAAACATTGATAAAAAATTAAAAGAAGACACAAATAAATGAAAAGACATATCTGTTCATGGATTGGAAGACTTATTAAAAATATTCATACTATCCAAAGTAATCTATAGATTCAAAAGTATCCCTGTCAAAATCCCAACAGCAAATCCTAAAATGTAAATGGCACCACAAAAGACCCAGAATAGTCTAAGCAATCTCGAGAAAGAAGAAAGCTGGAGGCATCTTTCTTCCCGATTTCCAGCTATATTACAAAGCTTCAGTATTTAAAACAGTATGATACTGGCATAAAGATAGGCATATAGACCAGTTGAACAGAATAGAGATTACAAAAATACAGTAGTTCCTCCATTATTTGCAGTTTCACTTTACATGGTTTCAGTGACTTGTGATCAAACACAGTCTGAAAATATTAAATGGAAAATTCCAGAAATAAATAATTCATCAGTTATGAATTGTGCACCATTATAAGTAGCATGATGAAATCTCATGCCATTCTACCCTGTCCCATCCTGGATATAAATCATCGCTTTGTCATCCATCAACACTGTATGAATTACCCATGCACCAAAAGGGGGGACTACTGTAAACCCACACATATATGGCCAACTGATCTTTGACAAGGGTGCCAAGAATACATAATGAGGAAAGGGTAGTCTCTTCAACAAACATTGTTGGTAAAACTATATATCCACATGTAAAAAATAAAACTGTACCCTTATCTCATACCATACCCCCAAAACAACTCAAAATGGATTAATGTATTAAACATAGGATCCCAGACTGTGAAACTACTAGAAGAAAACTTAGAGGAAAAGCTCATCTATATTGGTCTCAACATTGTGACATTATTCACAATGGCCAACATACGAATACAACCCAAATGTCCATCAACACAAGAATGGATACAGAAAAATATGTTACATACATCGATGGATATTATTGAACATTAAAAAAGAACGAAATTCTACCATTTGTGACAACATGGATGAACCTGGAGGACATTATGCTAAGAGTAATAAGCCACTTATAGAAGGACAAATACTGCATGATTTGACTTATAGATTTGACTTATATGAGGTATCAAATATAGTCAACTCATGGAAGCAGAGAACAGAATGGTGGTTGCCACAGCCTGGAGGGAGGGGATTACAGGGAGCTGTTGCTTAATTGGTATAAACTTTTAATTGTGCAAGATGAATAAGTTATAGAGATTTGCTGTAAAATATAATGCTTATAGTTAACCACTCAGTATTGTACACACTAAATTTGTTAAGAAAATAATTCTCATAATAAAGATTTTCTTACCAAAAAAAAAAAAAAAACCAAAACAATACAGAAACCATTTCAAGGTTATGAATATATTTATTACTTTGATTGTGGCAACAGAGTCATGGGTGTATGCATATGTCCAATTTCATCAAATTGTATACATTAAACATGTGCAGAGCGGTTTTTTTCATGTATCAATTTTCCCTCAATAAAGCTGTTTATAAAAATAGCTCCCTTATCTTCCAAGTTTTCTAGGAGTTTTAAAAATCAGAAATGGATGTTGGGTTTTGTCAAATAATTTTTCTGCATCAGTTGAAATGATGGTATGCGTTTTCTTAATTCATCAGTTAATATGATGAATTAGATCAATTAATTTTTGAGTCCTGATCCAGCATTCCTGGGATAAATCCCACTTTTCATAACATATTATCTTTTTATATATACTGCTAGATTCAGTAGGTTAATATTTTTCTTGAGGATTTTTTTGTCTATTTTAATGAGAAACGCTGTTGTACTTTTTTTGTAATGCCTTTATCTGGTTTTGGCAATAGAATAATGCTGGCCTCATAAAACGGGTTGAGAAGTTCTCTCTCTTATTTTCTAGAGCACATTCTGTAGAATTAATTTTATGTTTTTTCTTAGATACTTAGTAGAATTTATAAGAACAAAGATCTGGGAATGTTGTCTCCTTGCTGGAAAAGTTTTCTCTATGAATTCAATTTATTTGATTAATATATGATTACTCTGGTTTTTCTTTTTGAGTGAGTTTTGGTAGTTTGTGTCTTTCAAAGAATTGGTGCTTTTATTCTAAGTTGCAATCTTATAATAATTTTTTATTTTATCCTTTTAATCCTGTTAACATCTGTGGGGTCTGTATTGCGAGCTATTCATTTTATTTCTCTAATCCTATTAATGTCTATGAGATCTATAGTGATAGTCTCTCTTTCAATCCTGATATGGTGTAGTGTACCTTCTCACTTATTATCTTAGTCTGGCTAGAGTTTTATTAATTTTATCAATTGTTCATTGATTTTATATAATGTTTTTCTATTTTTAATTTCATTTATTTATACTTATTGTTTTCCTTTCTGATTGCTTGGGGTTTAGTTTGTGCTTTAGATTGTTCTTTTTCTAGCTTCTTAAGGTGGAAGCTTAGATTATTTTGCTTAAAAGCTGAGGCAGGAGAATCACCTGAGGTCAGGAGTTCAAGACCAACTTGGGCAACATAGCAACACTCTTGTCTAAGCAGAAAAAAGTTTTTTTAAAAATTAGCCAAGCATGGTGGCACATGCCTGCCTATAGTCCCAGCTACGGGGGAGGCTGAGACAGTAGCATTGCCTGAGCCCAGGCATTTGAGGCTATAGTGACCTATTATCACACCACTGTACTTCAGCCTGATTTAAAAAAAAATTAATACTTTCACATTTTCATGCATTTCTATAGCTACATACCACAAATTTGGATATGTCATATTTTCATTTTTATTCAATCTGAAATAATTTTCAATTTGCTTTGAGAATTCCTATTTGATACATAGATAATTTAGACATGTGCTACTTAATTTCCAAGTATTTGGAGATTTTCCAGCTATCTTTCTGTTGTTTACTTCTAGTTTCATTCCACTGTGGCAAATAAGCATACTTTGTATGATTTCCAATCTTCAAGTTTGTTGAGATTTATTTTACAGCCCAGAACATGGTGTTATCTTGATGAATATTCTATTTATTTTGAAAATCAAGTGTATTCTCATTTTGTTAGGTAGAATCTTCTATAAATGTCAAATAGATATGTTTGGTTATTGGGTAATTCAATTCTTCTATATTCTTATTTTCTCTCTACTTGTTCTATCATTGATTAATAATATCAATTACTGATAGATACAGGAATGAAGCCTACAACTATAATTTTGGATTTCCTTTTAGTTCTACAAGCTTTTCATCATGTACTTTAACACACTGCTAAGTGCATATACATTTAGAATTGTTACATATTCTTGGGCAATCAACTGTGTTATCTTTACATAACGTTCCTCTTGTTCTGAAGTCTGCTTTGTATGATATCAATGCAGCTATTTACTTTCAGTTAGTGTTTATATGGTACATCTTTATATTTTTACTTTGAACTTGGTCATTTATATTTAAAATTCATTCAAATAAATATCTTCTGAAATTTTTCTTATATTTTTACTATTTCATGTTCTTACTGAAATCTTTTTCTGAATATTTTTCCATATGGTATAAGGGTGTGGTCTTGCTTTGTTTTCTTTCAAATGGATAGTCAATTTAATCTGCACTATTTATACACCAACCACTCTTTTCTCAATGTGTCTTTTAACA
Organism: Indri indri; assembly: GCA_004363605.1. Lineage (NCBI taxonomy): Eukaryota > Metazoa > Chordata > Mammalia > Primates > Indriidae > Indri > Indri indri. The sequence goes on from RJWJ010031120.1 coordinate 9,692, forward strand.
CATTGATTGCTCATATTGCTCAAGCTATTTTGAGTTCTTTTATCTAGTTTCACCAATCCAGCCTATTTTTTCCTAGATTTTCTATCATTAGATTTTTAAGATTTCACAGTCAATAATTCTAAAACTCATTTTTATAAGGAAATTTACTGTCTTAAAAAGCTCGTGACCAGAAAAATCTGAAATCAGAATTTCTCATTCTTTCATCCAAAATCATTCATTTGTAAAACACTTCTCTACCTTCCAAGCTGAGATAATCTGTTTACCTTCATCTAAACAAAAACACTTCTGCAGAGAAAAATGTTACTTGTTTTGTTTAATACTCATATTCCCATGTTATCCTGAAAGTAAAAAGAAAACAGTTGTGCATATCATTCTGCTGGTTTTTATTTCTCCCTGTCAAATTTCAATGGTGAAAATCAGATTTTTATCTTAATCTGATTATTCAAGAACCAGGGTCATTTATATATAGTTAACTTTATTCAGTGATGGAATAGCCAATAAAGCTTTTTAAACATCTATTCTATATTCAGACATGTCCTAGATTCTTTGGAAATACAAAATCATATGTAGCACACAATTATTTTGATGTGTTTTGCAATGTAGTTAGGTGACCCAACATACACCGTGGCATTTATCAGTAATATAAGGCAGTAAATGTCAAGTGTTTAATGAATGATTTAATTTAGAAATGCTTGGGTGGGATGGTGCTCAGAAAACACTGTTTAAGGAGACATGAACTTTTGACACATGCATTACAAATATGTCTATTTAATCTTTATAAGTACCCTATGACTAAGAATTAATATCCCAAATATACTATTAAAGCAATGGAGGTTAAGAGAGGCTAGGTCTCATAGCCTAAGTGTATGAACTATGGCTAGTTTACATAGCACATTGACAGGAAAGGTGGGTGTTATTGGACCTTATTTGGAAATAGGGTCAGTGCAAATATAATTATTTGAGTTCTCCTGGATAGGAGGGGCTCCTACTCCAATATGACTGATTTCTTTACAAGTAGACAACCATTTAAAGACAAGGATATATAGGGAGATCTTCATGTGGTAATGAAGCCAGAGATTGGAATTATGCAGGTGCATGCTAAGAAATGCTAAATATTGTCCAAAAACCACCAGAAGGTAGGAATAGGTAAGAAAGGATTCCCCTATAGGTTTCATAAGAAGTATAGCCCTGCTGGCACCTTAATTTTTCACTTCTATCCTATAGAACTGCAAGACAATAAATTTCTCTTGTTTGTTGTTTCAAGCCATCCAGTCTATGGTACTTTGTTACAGCAACTCTAGGAAATTAATACAGCAAGTGGCAAGTGCGTAAGGATGGCATATTGGGGAGTGTGCCCTCTAGACTGTCACTTCGTTTAGGGGCGGTGCGAGGGTGTGAAGCTAAGAAATGTATTATTGTAGGTCACCGATATCAGGTCACTAGTTAAACCACAGCAGTAAATTCCAACCATATACAGTTGACCCCTGAATAACATGGGTTAGAACTGTGCAAATCCACTTATAGGTGGAGTTTCTACCCTCTCTGCTACCCCTGAGACAGCAAGACCAATCCTTATTCTTCCTCCTCCTCCTCAGCCTACTCAACGTGAAGACAATGAGGATAAAGACCTTTATGATGATCCACTTTCGCTTAATGAATAGTAAATATATTTTCTTTTCCTTATGATTTTCTTAATAACATTTTCTTTTCTCTAGATTACTTTATTGTGAGAATACTGCATGTAATACACATAACATACAAAATATGTGTTAATCAACTGTTTATGTTATTGGTAAAGCTTCCAATAGTGAACAGTAGGCTATTATGAATAGTAGTTAAGTTTTTGAGGGGTCAAAAGTTATACTGGTTTTTGACTACCCAGGGAGGTCAGTACCCCTAACCCCTGTGTTTTTCAAGGGTGGTACTACTCCTGGGATGGGTGATTAAGAGGTAAAGACTGGAGACTGTGGGAAATGTGATAATATAGCTACCAGTTGGTTCACTAGAACCATAAAAGGGACTTTCTGTACTTAGGAAGAGAGAAACAAGTATAAGTAGTACTCACTTAGTACTGTATTATGGGACTGTAAAAATGACCAGGCAATCTGAAACTGCAAAGCAACATTTATAATCAAATAATTATGACCATTTTTTAACATTTGAAAACTTTCATCAAAAAATTAAAAAGTTTTTTGTCATCTATTGTAGCTGCGTAGAAAAATTAAAAACACAGTAAACTAGTACTTATTTAGTACAATGTAATTTAGAACATTGGAAAGATGAAGAAAGTATTTTATTTCCTTGCATCAAGATTAGTTTGCACAGTGCTTTCTTTCTTCCTCTTGTCATACAATTTAAAGAGCAAACACATTTTCTATGCCTGGTAAAATTACTATGCACATTTCTAAGTGTGAATTACCTCCCAAAAGTTTATATATTTTTTTGCACGTTCAGTGTTGTGAAATAGTTTGAGACTTCCTCTAATGTGAAGTTTTGGCCTGGATTACTTCTACTAGGGTATGGTTATACTTTTTGTCACAACCATTTCCTTCAAGTATGTTGATAAGTTCACCTTTACTAATTTCCTCTGGCTTCATATCTTGAATCTCCAAATGGTGACAGTTTCAATATTCCACACACAGCTTTTTCTCTATAACTCCATTTAAATTTGATTCAAATTTCACCTCCAATGTTATCAGCTTTTGTTTCTTTCTTTTTTGTTGTTGTTCTTTGTTTCCTAGTATTTTTTTTTTTACTTTTTAAATTTTATTTCAGAGTATTATGGGGGTACAAACACTTTGGTTATATAAATTGCATTTGCACCACCCGAGCCAGAGCTACAAGCATGCTCATCCTGTAGACAGCACACACCGCATCTGTTAGTTGTGAATTTCTTTATTGCATTTTTATGTTTGTTGGCTAATTATCTCTTTCAATTATCCATTTTTGTAAAATGCCAAATGCTATGGACTGAAAATTTGTGCCTCCCCAAAATTTACACTTTGGAGCTTAAATCTCCAATGCGATGGTATTTGGAGGTGACTTTTTGCGAAGTGCTTGGGTCATGAGAGTAGAGCCTTCCTGAATAAGATTAGTGTCCTTATAAGAAGAAACACAAGGGTTCTGATTCTCTCTCTCTTCAGTGTGAGGATACAGGAAAGTGGACATCTGTAAGCAAGGGGTAGAACCCTTACCAGACACCAGATCTGACAGCATCTCGATCTTGGACTTCCCTGCCTCCAGAACTGAAATAAATTTCTATGGCTTAAGCCACCTGGTCCGTGATATTCTGTTACAGCAGTGTTAACTAAGATAGTCACGTTATTGCTGGAAAACAATGAGGCAAAAGAAGTGCAGGCTCTGCTATCTGCAGGTAAACTGATTAACAACGCGTACAGTAACACCATCAGATTTTGAAGAAGTCATGTGATTGGTCATTGATCATTATGCACATCTCTTATTTACATAGTGACGTGAGTACTGAGAAACTGCATGGAAGTTTATCCTTTGTGCAGTTACCCACAGTTGATATACCATGGTAACTGAAGTTTAACCATGTTGTGGGGGGCTGGTGTTATTTAACTGAACCATAGTGAGTTTGTGCATATTGGAATCATCAAGTGAAAATTGCCTACATATACCTAATTATTGAATGAGAGGTTGTGAATTATACAGTAGATTCTATTTTATCTCATACCTTGAACATTTTCATCACAGTGCCTCTACCTTCTTACTTACAAGTCTTTCTGCTTGAATTTGCTAAGCTTGTGTCTTTCACCTAGAATGTTCTTCCCCGCAGAGATCATGGCAGTTTTCCTTGTCTTTAGGTTTAATTATTCCCTCCTTAAAGAAGGCCCAAGGGCCCACCTAAGTAGTCTGCCTCCCTAACTCTTCCTACTTGTGCTTTTTTCCTCCTCTCCAAGAAAAAAAAAAAACAACAAGAATTATACAGTAGGCAATGAAGTGAGAGGAGAAAGTACATGTATAAGACAGTGGTTTTAATGCTTTGTTGTCATCAGACTAAAAGCATTGGAATTATCTGAGAATTTGTTAGAAATGCAATTTCTAGTCCCCACCCCAGACTGACTAAATCAAATCCTCTGTGAGCGGGGCCTAGCCATCCACATCTTAATAAAGTCCTTAGGTGATAACTTATACTAAAAGCTTGGGACCCATTGATATAGAAAGTATGAAATAAGATGGTGAAAGCTGAGGATAGAATGAGGATATGCTTCCTATGTCAGAGGGGAGAGGTAAATTTTTTCTGTGAGTCAGGATTATCTCTAGAGATTGCTGCTATATGGATAGGCTCATGGAGGTTTACACAAACTAGAAATACAAACACATGGGAGAGACCAGCATAACTCAAATCTGTGTTTATTCGGCCATGGAAGATCATGATTACCAGGGAACTGAGAGGCCACTGTTGATAACTGGCAGAGCAAAGTTTTAAGTTGAGGTCTTTTTGCCTCAAAATTTCATGCTTTTTAACTTCTATCACACTGTTTATTCATGGCTTCAGGGAAACACCAAACTATAATCAAGAGCTTATTTGTGGGTTCAAATTTGAATTTCACTATTTAATGTGTATGTAGGCTTAGGGACAATAATACATATTTCTTGTGGTTGTTGGAATGACCAAAAATATAATGTAGCTCAAGTACCCAGTCCAATGAATTACACTTGATAAGAACTTAATTCTGTTGCTAAATTCTCACGCAAATTCCAATCTCATGTTTCTTATCCATTTTATAGTTATCTTATACTTACAAATATATCAATAATTTCAGATGATAGGGATCTTTGTTTTGTTCACTGATATAATCAGATACCCTAAAACTGTGCCATGAACACAGTAGGTGCTTAATTAAAATCTGTTGAATAAATTACTCATCCTATTATAATTTCAATCAAAATATTTATGGTTGAAATTATGATCATCTTCTTACTGCCAGATGTCTCCCAGTATAATTTCTCTAATTCTTCTAAAGTAGTAGGATCCTCTCTGTCTTAGTTAATTTGTGCTGCTATAACAAAATATCTGAGACTGGGTAGTTTATAAAGAAGAATTAAGCTGGGAAGTCCAACATCAAGGCATCATCATGTTCAAATGTCAGGTGAGCACTACATCCTCTGTAGAAAAGGAATACTGTGTTCTCACATGCAGGAAGACAGATGGGCAAGAGACATCAATACTGTATGAAGACTCTTTTCTAAGAATCTTAATTCCATTCATGAGGGGGAGAGCTCTCATGACCTAATCACCTCTTAAAGGCCCCACCTCTTAATACCATCACATTGGCCATTAATTTTCAATAGGAGAATTTGGAAGGGGATACACCCAAACCATAAAACTCTTTAGCTACAGGAAGCCAAGTAACTAAGTTTTGAACATTGGGATGTGAATGAAAATGATATGCAAAATCCCCGAGCATGCCTTATCCCTCAGCCTTTCAAAACTTCCATGGGGCCCACAGTGTTTTATTATAAAAATAGAATAAAAACTTTGAGTGTAATTTAAAAGTAAACATAAATAGAAAAATGAAAAAAAAAATAGCTGACAAATGAAATTGGTGAGGGCCATCATAGCACATGCAGAGGAAGAAAACCTCTTTTTTGTGGATAAGTTACAAGAGAGAAGAACCCTAGATATCTGATGACTTGTTAGAGCAGAGATGCCACACCATACCACTTTGTACTTTTATTTGTGAAAGAAATAACCAATTAATATATTTGAGCCATTTTGGGTCTTGGTCCCATGTAGTCACATTTATAGTCATGAGTATACTTGGTTATGTCAAAGTGTCATTATTATTCTAGTCTCTTAGATCCCAAAACCTCTTCCTCTTTCTATGAAGGACCAGCCATTCCCTCCAATCTTGAAGACCTGGTTCAAAGTCTTCGTTCTCCATAAAGCAACCAGAGAATTAAATTTTCAAAACATTGGAATGATTATTTGAAAATGAAAATGGTGTTTGCACAGGGTGTGATAATACCTAAGTTTTGTCTTAGTCCTGTGGGAAGAGCTGGGATGAACTCGATGAAATCATTTCTCGTAAAATGGCTACCTCGAGTTGAAGATCTCAGCATTTTGCAACATGGGATAAAGACAGCATGTGCAGGGGAAAATGTAAATCGTATTCCAGAAAGTAAGCACAGGCTATAGCTAGAAAAGTGCCACAATGAACATATCAAAAGGTCAGAACTTAGGAGAATCAGGGCAAATGAAGAAGTGGAAAGTGAGATAGATCCAGGAAAGTGGTACAGAAATAACACTGTAAAAATTTGATGTCCTATGGTGCTCTCTGCATGGTGCTAAGCCTTGCAGGATTGAAAAATTTTTCTTGCATGTATTTTAAATGCTTTGATTTGTACTTAATGACAGGGAACTTGTATATGCCACTCAGTAAAGATGGATTTGTCCGAGGCCCTGCTAAATCAATGCATATTCACTGAAATCTCTTGTCATTGTTCTGTCAGAGAAAGCTCTGCAACCATTCCACCACATGGAGATTTGGCTAGTCTGTATCTGTGTTTGTAACCAGCTGGGACTTTTACCGGCTTCATTATGTCATTTATTTTATCAGTAGACAGTTTTCCGCTAGTCTTTGTTTTCCTTGGTGGAAGTTATGTTCCTTTTGTTTGTGTTATAATAGAGAACAAGTCATTTCTTTTTCAACATTAACAATCCCATCAGTCATGCACTTTGCCTTATAATTTTAAGTGTCTTTCAGCACTTTTAAGACCAAAAAAAGATGACATTATTCTGAGCCACAGCATTACGGGAGCAAGAAATTCCTTCAAGAGGTCATATAATCCAATCCTCTGACTCCAGTTGAATATCAGCTTTTGAAGACACCATTACTATTATCTATAGATAAAATCTTTCTCTTTGTTTTATTTTCACATGACATTGAAAGGGGCTACATTTTCTATGAGCCTAGAGGAAGAGAAAATGGCTCTCTTCAAGCTAAAGAATCTTACTTCTCCCTTCTACCAAGATTTACAACCTGGCAAAGAAATCTGTAAACCGACAATCTCTGTAAGTCACAGTTTTGGCTACATCTGATAGTTGAAGGCCTAGGTTAGTGCATTTGCTTTTTCTTGCTGCATAACAAAATAACACAGATTTAGCTCAAAACAGCACAAGTTACTATCTCACAGTTTCCATGAGTCAGGAGTTCAGGTATAGGTTAGCTGGAGCCTCTCCTAGAAGTCTCGCCAGTATGAAATCTAGGGGTCAGCTAGATCTATGACCTCATCCAAGACTGAAGGTCCTCTTCCAAGATACTGGTTATTAAAAGTTTTCAGGTGAAGAACTGAGATACTCAATTTCTTTCTGGCTATCACTTGGGGGATGTTCTTATCCGTCTAAAAGGCTTCTCACCATTCTCTGCCATGTGATCATCTCCGTAGCATGGCAGAATATTTTTTCAAAGCCACAAGAAAAGATTGTCTACTTCTGTTTCAAGTCCTTCTTACCTCTTTTAAAGACATACCTCATTAGGGCAGGCCCACTCAGGAGAACTTCTCCTTTGATTAAAACAAAGTCATCTGATTAGAGACTGTAATTATATCTGCAAGCTCCCTTCACCTTTGCCAAATCACAGGAGTGATAGCACATTGTATTCACAGATAGTATGGGGCATACAGTGGTCAAGAATCTTGGGATCATCTTAGAACTTGGCCTATCACAGCTCGAGACACATTAACACATTATGTTAGCTTTTGATGCTTATAATCCACTTGCAAATGTAGTGGCTTAAAACAATAGTAATTTATTGCTATATGGAGGACAATTTGTGCTGAACTCAGCTGGGTAGTTCTTCTGATCATCTCATCTGGATTTACTTACACAACTGCAACAAGCTGCTGGGTTTCCTTGGGGCTTCTTGGTCCTAGATGGTCTCACTCACATCTCTGATTGTTGGCTGGAGCAACAAGGGCAAGTAGGCCACCTTTCTTCAGAATCTGTAGAACTCTCTTAAGCTTCTTCACAAAGTAGCTGGGTTCCAAAAGAAGCAGAAGAAATGGAAAGCACATTTCAATCATTGTCTTTTATTATGTTTTTTAATGTCGTTTTGGTCAAAGCAAGTCACATATCCAAGTCAAGATTCAAGTGGAAAAATATGTTATTAATTGTAAGAGCTGAAAAATATTACAACCACTTTTTAAATCTGCCACACCTTTAAAAATCTAAAGTCAGTTAAAAAGACTTGAAGAAAACTACTGCATAAAGCAATATATTAACATGAATCAAGGGTCATATTCTTATTTCACAGAACATACATATACTCAACTTCTATAAAGTAAGTGATAATTCTATAATTTATCTGAACAAAACTCTTTTATTTCATCTTTGGAAATTAAAACATGACTTTTGAAGCTCAGATTTTCCTGTATTTCTTTCAGTTTCTATCTTTTTTCTGGCTTCTTTTTAAAGCAACTTTTCTCCTTGAAAATGCAACAGTGAAAGATATGAATCACTATTTCTCTATTACCTCATGAAAGATTTTGTAAGTACATGCACCCTTGTGACCCCTTCTCATTTTGGCTTCATTAAAAATTAGGATGAACAATTAGAATATGTAATTTGACTCAATTATATTCAAAAAGCAACCAGACTTGGACCTCATCTCTAACGACATTGAAGCCCTTAGCATTCAAAGAAAATTACAAGTGACTCAGCAAATTTGACGGTAATGAAGGCAGTGAAGGCAGCTCTCTCTTTCTGATCAAAGGCAATAAGAAAATGGGAAAAAATGGAAACAAGGTTAAAAAAAAAGGGAACAGAAGGGAAAAAAAATTGTTATTTGGCTTCATTTTGTTAATAGAAACCGAAGAAAGGAAAATCTCTTAGAACGGGTAGCTTCTAAGAAAGCAAAAGAACAAAGGGAATATCTGATTTAACGTAAAAAGGAGTCACCGTGTCATGAGATTCTGAAATAACAATACTAATAATAAATACTTAAGGAAATATGAGCATAAAAGAGGGTAGAGCAAAAGTGAGAGAAAAGAAGGTGGACAGTATCTTCGCAACAACAACAACAACAAAATACCTAACCTATATGTGGTTAAGACATTTAAATATATACCTCGTGATTATATGTAGGTTTCCAAAGAACTTTGTAAGCATGGACATTATCTAGAGTCAATTTCTCTTAATGCTATCAGCAGAATTATGTTTTTAAAAACACTATTTTGTTTATATCATTTACCTACTTTAAATCAAAAACAAAAGCATGGATTGTGTTTCATTATCCATAAGATGAAGCTCCCCAGCCTTTCAGGCAATCTTGTCACAGCCTAATGAATACGAAAGTAACTGGCACAACTGTACCTCGTATATCTAACATGGACGTGGGCCACAATCCTGAAAGATATGATCTTAAATGCCACAGTCCTGAATGTTGAAATCCCAAAAGACCAAAATCCCAAAAGTATAGTTCTTGAAAAATAATTTAAAAGTTCTTTAAAGCACATTTATTTACATTTTTAAAAGGGGATTTATCTGAGACACACAAAAAGACAACAGAATACATCATAGTCCACTTTATACAATAAAATAGGCAATAATAGCACATATATTTTTACAACCACAAACAATTAAGTATACTAATGACAGTTGCATGAGTATAACAGTTGTGAACAGAGGAACTGTACCCATAAAGAAATATGTCAAAAAGTAAAATGTAAAAGTGTATATCGCTATGGTTGGTAACTG
>RJWJ010031121.1:0-19438 GCA_004363605.1 Indri indri
CTTTAGTTTGATCAACAACCATTTACTGCTGCCTCTGTAGCAGGCACTGTGCTGGGTGCTTTGGGGGAGTCAGGCCAGACAATGGGGGAGCAGGGAGGAAGGTGCGTCTCCTGGATCCTATTCTCAAGAGCTTCACAGTTTTTCCTTCTCTTGTTGCCTTACTGTCTTCTTTCCTGTTAGTAAGAAGCTCTGAAAGTCGGGTCACTAGGGTGAGCAAATAAAAATATGGGATGCCTAGTTAAATGTGAAATTTACATAAACAACAAATAATGATTATGTGATATTTGGGACACACACTGAAAAACTATCTGTTGTTTATCTGCAATTCCCATTTAACTGGGCGTCCTGTGTTTTATCTGACAATCCTAAACAAAATCACCTCTGAGTGCTTCCTTCGGATGCTAGAAAAATTTAGCTTTTATAAGAATTTATTAGTTTTGAGGAAAACTAAGTCCAGGAGAAAATCACAAATATATGTATTTTTTACATGATAGGATTTGTTTATTCATGCACTTAACAAATTTGTCTTGAGGGCCTGCTATGTGCTGGGAATTAGGCTAGGTCCTGGGGCTACAAGCTGAACAAGATAGACACAGCCCATGTTATCATAAAGTTTATGGTCTAACAGGAGGGGAAGAGACATTTAAAAAGTAACTATATTTAGTAAGTTCTTAATTTTAATTATCATAAGGCCCATGAAAAAAATATAGGGTGCAATGAGAATGTTTAACAGAGGTGCCTAACCTTGTCTTGAGGGCTGGAGCAGGCATCCTTGAGGAAGTGACATTTAACCCTAGAGAACTAGGTGCTGAAGAATAGTATTCCAGACAGATGAACTACCAAGGAAGTTTCGTTGTACCCATTGGAGAACAAGACCAAGTCTGAGAGAAATTAAAAATAACAGTTGGTAGTTTTGTTGTTTTAGTATAAATGCAAGAGCTGCAAAAGTATCAAGTATCATGTAACAATTTAACATTTTCTCTGGAACATTTGTGTTGTTAAAAATTTCGTATGGAAATGAATGGCTATTCCTCTATTAGAATTTCTGTACTAACAGATCATGAAATTCATTTCTATTTAAAGTTTATTTAAAAAATCTAATTCTGTAATGGAGTTAATCCGTTGGTTAATCTAGTTCCATACTGAATATCTTTAATTTCAGCAAAAGTATGAATGCCAGGTTACTTCAGTACTTTTATATGGTAGCACAGAGATTTATCTCCCACTTTAACAAAGCCTAGAGAAATGAAAGGAAAAAATAAAATTCTATAATAGCCTGATAGCCAAGTTTGAGATATCTGAACATATATGCTGCTTTATTATTTATTAAGAAATCAGGGTATATATAAAAAAATAGTCATTATTTTTAAGCACCCAAAGATGATTAAAGATAGTGAGAGCAAACAATAGAGAATTAGTATCGTTAGGTATTTGGAATAAAATCCTGCTATCTAGGGTCAGAGAGATCTGAGTCAAAATCTCTGCTTCACCACTTTCTAGCTGATGTAAGTTACTAGTAATCATAAGAATAATAATGATAATGTTATTTAAAATGAATTCAGTGCTTATATGTGTCAGATACCCTTCCAAGCAATTTGTACATATTGAGTCACTTAATCTTAATTTCTCTAAGCCTCGGTTTTTTCATTTAAAAACACCGATAGTGATAAAGTCTACTTTAAAGGCTTGTGACAAGAATTAGATGAGATAAAATCATATCATCTCAATAAATGCTAACTATTGATAATAACATTAGTATCAATGCTAGTCTGACTTCTTTTTTTAACTGTAAACTCTCTGCTTTATGCATTACCGACTAATATTTTAAATACCATAGTAACATCTTTCTCTCCAGTGTTCAGAAGCTGCACAACAGGACTGAGGCAATGATTCAAGTGTGAGATGGCAGTTAAACGAGATTATCTTTAAGATATTTTTTCCCTTTGCAACTCTCATTCTGTAAATTGGAAAGGTCAATCTATTGTGGAAATGACTAGAAAGTAAAAATAGGCTTTTCTTATTTTCTGCTTCATCCTTCTCCTTCCTGGGTGCATGTAACAGAGATGGCTGTGTATTGTCTGCTTTCCAGCCAATAACCTGAGCCACCCGTCACAATCCACAGGCTGACTCTGTGATACAAATAAAAGGTGGACACCTCTGCCTCTGCCTTCTGTTGCTGGGTAGTACTAGAATTATCTAAGACATACTCAAGGGTCCAATGAAGCATTTCCTCAAATACCGAGGTCTTGAAACTTGTCGGTGGTATTTTTATAGCCTCCAATTCAAATCCCTGTGTCCAGTATTAGGGTGGCCAAGAGCGTATGTGGAGTAAATATAGAGAGGCCATCACTGTCAACTTCAAATAATTTTATTGTCTGTGGCTAAAACCAGGGTTAGCCTATTTGCCCTGACTGCAGAAAGAGTATATTCCAGTGAGGAGAAAGGAGGGATTATTTTTAAATGAGCGAAAATGGGCGATGGGATACGTGAAGGGACAAATGAGTGGTTCAGACAAGAAATGTATCAGGATTTCAGCAGAGAATGAGACTACCAGGAGCTCTGATAAGGGATGACATCAGCAAGGACACCCTCAGGACCAGAAAGAGCTGGATGGATGGAGGGTGGGAGTAAGGGGAGCATCCCAAGGAAGGAAAGGCTGTGAGCAAATGGGGAGAGAGACAGGAGCAAGCAGCTCTCTATCTTCGAAAAATATTTCACAGCACACTAAGCTCTAGGCTGGAGTCCATGAGAAAAAGCATCTCATGAAGGTTTCCAGCAGGGCAGTGGCCTGCACAGCATCAGGTGATGTATCCAGAAGGGGCAGGGTATTCTGGAGTGAGCAAATATTCTGGAGTGAGTAACAAATATATTTGAGCATTTTCAATGTGTTCCAGGCAAGAATTTTAAAATCATGTTAACCAGAGAAATGGGTCTTGGTTTGGAATGGGAGGACATGGTATTTGGCCTTTGTGTGACCTTGGGGAATTCACAGGATCTCTGGGTTTATTTCTACATCTGAAAAATGGGACTAAAACGACCTGCCCTGCCTTCCATATGGGATTCTATCTTGCAAAGACAAATGTAAACACTCTTACAAAAGCACTGTTTTCCACCAGAGGGAATTCTGGGTCTGAATGTCACATTCAAGGTGTAAAAAACGATGAGAGGACACAGAAGATTTTTACACCCCTGGCCCCAAACCTGCAAAGATGCCAATCCCCACTCCCTTGAGTGGTTAATTCAAGAAGAATCATGTTCCTGGAATCCAATCTTAGTGTTTCCAAAGACCACAGGAAAGGTTCATTTCAAAAGGAAGAAGGGGAGGCACCGAGAACATTGGTTTGGTTTCTTTGCCAGTATGCTCATCTCCCAGGGCCCATGTTCTGTGAACTTAACTGCTATTGGGAGAATTCTCCCAATAAGAGATTAATTCAACATCGTTTTTACTCCTTGATATGGTGGGCTGGAACAGGAGGATGAACTCCTCTCTAAGAGGGAGGCATTTGAGATATTTCTGTCTTCTTAGAAAATTTAGAAATCTGCAGCAGAGGAAGCCTTAGTCTCAGGTCTTTCTTTCTCATCCAGTGTGTTCAAAGATTCTCATCTCCATTTTCCCTGTGAGTCCTCTGTTCCAGGGCTTGGGCATTGTCCTCCTGCTCCCGCGTGGACAGCACAGCACAGCTTTATCAGGGACATAGCTAGGCTGGAGGGTGCACTGAGATCATCAGTCACATGGGCCGGCTTGCTCTCCTCTTGAGGGCACCAGCCCTCAAATCTCAGCCTTTAGGCAGGGTGTGAAGGGCAGAGCAGACTCTCTTATGCAGGATTACTGCCTTTTGTAGACAGTGTCTGGGCATAGAGAGATGAAAAGAGGATAAGTCTTCAGGGATTAAGGCCTTTTAATTGATCAGTGGCTGTTACCCATCCATTAGGTTACTCATTCCTTCTCCATAGGGAGGAACACATAAGGGTTGGGGTAGGAGGCCAGGAGGAATACTCAAGGAAAGGCTGCTCCAAGCAGAAAAAAAACATGACAAATATTTTATTAGTACCAGTATAAGTATTTGTATTAGTACTGGTATTGGTATATATATTCGGTTTGGTATTAATAGTAGTATTTGCACCATTATTGGCATCAGAATTAGTATCAGTGTTGGTATTAGGGTTAGTATTAGTGTTGATATTAGTATTAATATAATCAAGTGTTAGTATGAGTATAATAAAACATCTAGAACTACATTTTGGTACAAATAGGGACTCAAGAAATGTTTAATTTTTTCCTCTTTTCTGAAATTTTCCATTTTGTTTTTGGGAAAGATTGATACTTTCTCTTCAACATGATAAGTGTTTATTAAGAGTCATTTTACTGAATCAACTGCTGCTGTAGTATACAGAAAAGATTCTTGCTTAAGAAGAACGTTAAATAGTGGATTCATTCCCGGGGAATGTGGTGTAGCTCTTTGCAGAAAAGGGAACATTTTTTGACATATTTGGAGAGGTTTGGTCTAGGAGAGATAAGTAGAGAGCTCAGGGTGCCAGGGGCTGGGGGCAACAGCATGAACAGAAACTTTTTCTCTCCAGGGGCCAGCCTTGGAGAGATGCAACAGAAATACTGGATAAACATTTCAGTAGACTCGTCTAGTGAAGCGGGAGGAAATCACTTGGGGATTCTAGTGAACTCCCTTAATGATGACAGTTATTTCCATGCAACCCATAATGGCAGTGGGGACGTTCTATCTTAAGATAGCTTGCCTGCAGAGGACCTTCTCTTTCGTGGATATGATTCTGATATGTTCTTACATCAGCAATCTTATTTATTACTCAGGATACATTTTTTAAGTAACAGCCTGATGGTCTAGTTTATTAAACATAGAGTGCCACTTGCCGGGTAAACCACACCTCCGTGTGGGAGGGACTGAGCTGTTAGCACTGAAGCGAAGTGGGACCAGTCAGTAGAAACTGCATTTGTCAGTCATTTGGAAAGGGAGATGTTCAGACCATTGTTTTGTGCCTCAGTTTCTCCCTCACAAAGCTAGACATCATTCAACAAGCCTTCATGAAGTATCTTCAATAGCCCCCAGATCATCTCTACAGGATAAAAAGAAAGAGTGAGAAACTACAGACTTGTACCAACGAATGGTACAATGGGGTTTTTCTATTCATGTTCTGCAATATCAGGGAGATCTAGTATTCTAAAGGCTGAACATCCAGTCATGGTAGCTATGGTGTAATTATTGAGAGAATAGGCTCCTCGGCCAAACTGGGTGAGACCAAGTTCAGTATTACGGTTTGCCAGTTGTGTGACTTGAGTCAACTGCATATTAAATGAGGCGTTATGTATAAAATGCTCAGAACAGTGTGGAGCCCTGTTAAGGAAGTGCTTTAAGAGCGTTAGTTAATGTCATTGCTGTTAATCATGGTCACCGCCTTTCATCTGATCATTGGCAAATGGACAGAACTGGAAAATAAGCTGGTCCACTTTTACTCCGCTCATGTATTGTGTATCAACCCACGGAAAATAAGTCGCATGAAATTCTGTCCTGTTGTCAATCCCAGACTCAGTCCACAGGGAGAGAACTCAGATTTTAAACACAAATTATGGGGAAAGGAGACCTGCAGAACTCAGGATCCATAGTCCACAGTCAAAAATGAAACAGCAGAACTGCAGCAATCTGAAACTTTCTGGGGAGTTTTTCTCAGCTCCCTAGATTCTTCTTAACAGTTTTTCCTATTTGATTCTTGACTTTCTTTTTTTGAGATGGGGTCTCATTATATTGCCCAAGACAGTTTCAACTTTCTGGCTTAAGGGATCCTCCTGCCTCAACTTCCCGAGTAGCTGGGACTATAGGCAATGTGCCACCACACCCAACTTTGACTCTTGCCTTTCATTTTTCACACCAGTGTGTTATAGCTTCTGGAGAAATCTAAAGGTGAGTCAGTTACATGGATTCAGGGGTGATGCAGGAGTGTTGACAAGTCTTTCTGGGATGACTTCCATTTTGCTGACACCGAGGCCATGTCACTGGATATTGCACTAGTTCATTAAACATTTTCGTATATACAAAATCTCCACACACAAAAAAGCTTTGTGTACACCTTCCTTAAGGAATAGAGGGTGAGTTACACCCAGATGAGGACATAAACAATGGTAGCGGAAGAACGGGAATAATGGGATATAGCACACAAAAGAGGCAAAGGGATTTCTGGGCAATGGCAATGAGAAGTCCCAGGATGGCCCTGCAGAGTGAGAGAAGAAGGAGTTTCCAGGTGAGGAGGAATGGAAGTGGCAGAATATATGTGGAAAAAATATTAATATTAAGAAGTGATTTACAGTTCAGTGATGAGTTTGGGAAGAATCACAAATACAGAAATATAGAAATTTATGCAAAAAAAATTGAAATGGTTGACACAAGATAAAAGTTGGGCAAGGAGAAAATTTTAATTATAGTTCATGACTTGACTCAGCAATGAACATTATTTACCTAGACAAAATAATGTGAATATTTGATATTGATTTAACACAAAATTGTGATAGAACTATAATTTGGAATAATGGGACAGGGAAAATAGGCAGGAGGAACACAAAAGTGGTAAATTGTCATCTTTTAAATCAGAAAGACAATAGAATAGAAAATGTCTAAAATTGAAGTAATGAAAGAAACGTATATTTTTAGAAATATAGAAGAAACAGCTAAAAGACCAGGAAGGGGTTGTCTTGAAAGAATGGGGCTGAGGACAGTGGGACAGGACACTGCTGGGTTTATTTAAACACAGTCTATTTATCTTATTAAACCATGTGTGTGTGGTTCTTCAATAAAAGCAAATTTTAATTTCATTAAGCAATTGGTTGGAGGATAAAAAACTAAAAATCAAAATAAAGAAAACACTTTTTCCACCCCACACTTAGAAGTGTAGTTACTGAATAGAAAGTTCGAGCCAGGCCTGCAGGGTTGACCAGCCACGCACACGAGGAGGAGCAGCGCAAAGGCATCATCAAGGAAGAACTGAAAGGTTGAGACCCTCGAATCTTCTGGGAGGTAATTTTAGGAATGACAGCTTATCCAACGAGTGTCCTCTGAGACCTCTTTGAAAAATGGTCCCAATTCTGTGACTCAACACTGGCGACTGTGTGAGTAGGAGTTAGTCTTGGGGCATTTTAGAATGGATGACACTTGTAGAATTTTATTGGCTTGCAAATCATCTTTTATTAATCTTATACCCTAAGGATTGTATGACATAGCTAACAAATGGAGATCAGAGAAAGAAACTTTGCTGGAAAGGTGCTGACATACGCAGCTTTCTAATTAAAATTAATGATAAATATTTTCAATTTCAAACAGGTGTCTGTTTAATTCTCTGTTGTGTCTCCAAAACCTTATTACATTCAGACATATGTATTTCTTACATAATGAAATTAATGAATTGGAAATTATTGACATTTTAGGGAAATTTTGTGAGATAAAAGAACTGCTTATTCAAATATACCTTATTACATATTATTTAAGTTACATCATTACATAAAATACAGATGTCAAGAGTACATTCTGATGAAAGCTTTTTTTTTTTTTTTTTCAGAAATTGACATTTCACATTCTGCTGGTAACCCCTCACCTCCAAACCATATTAGGGAGTTGCATTAATGACCCTCAAGTTTGATTATTTATTCATTTTACTCTGCTTTTTACCAAACTTGAGGAGAACCACTGTGGAAAGCAAATTTCTTGACAAAATCAGTTTAAAACATTAATAGTGAATCGGGACACAGATAAAAAGACTTTCACTTTGTTTCTATGAAAATGAGGAGATTAGAAAAACGGAGAATTCTGTTCAATGAGGATAATTCTTTCTTACTTTAACTGCTGAGGGCTTTTATAAGGAGGAACACAAGCCCGTTTTACATCACACAGAATTTAGCATTGCCACCTGCTTAGAGTGACAGCAAACTGAGCAAAAATAACAAAAATGAATGCAAGATGTTACCCCAAAAAGGCCTGTTCCCAGATTAAAGTGGAGAAATAAAAACACATTTTCTTTTGCAAAAAAAAAATACGAGTGAAGAATGGAATTGCTATTGTTCTGAATGTTTCCCTAAATTGAGTCTGACCGGAGTCCAAGAAAGATGCGTCTCAGATGAGGCCAAAAAAATTACTCTTTCTGGGTAAAAATCAGTCTTAATTCCCTTTGTCGTAATCTAACGCTTTCCTGGAACTGTTAGGTTTCTCTTTAGTCAACAATGGAAAGACAAATTTATTGTCGATCTGAAATTTTTTTTTGTGGGGAATAAAAACACTTTGTGGTTTATATAAATGTAGTAATTCTCTAGATTACCATTTCATGGTACACTGCACACCAAAGAAAGCAACCTGTGTCTTTTACGCAAGAGTGTGGGTGGGTGGGGAGGTGGGAAGGGAGGCAGTGTGGGAAGCCGTCAGCCCCAGAAGTAATCAGATAAAGCTAGTGGCTTGGTATTAGTGTGTTGGCTTTGTCTAAGTCCTAGCATCTTCAATGGGCCAGCCCCTCTTCATTTGTTACCCCAGCGCACCTTTTGTGCAAATAATTTCCCATTGGTATTACCCAGAGCTTGGAGTCGATAGCCGACTAGCCTCTTTGCTTGTACCATTATTTCCAGAAAGCTTGCTACATCTGCAATAAATCCTGGAGGATTTGTGGGTGGACTGAGGAAGGATGAGCGACAGGATGAGGTGATAAGGCCTGGATTCGGCTGAAACAAAACCTTTTTCCATTCTGGCCTGATGCCGCTGAGTCACAGCACCCGACGATTTGATTTGATCAAGTTTTTACCAGCTGTCACGGGGAGTTCAAGCAAGTTAAAAAATGAAGGCAGTGAGCATTTCTCTCATACCCTATGGAGCTTGCCTATGAGGACCAGTGATGAAAATCTCTCTCTCGTCTCAGCCTTTTCATGTTGTGGCGGCGGCAGGGAACAATGGATGTTCAAGAAGATGACTCGGATGTGCCAAGGAACTGTTTTAAGTGACAGGCCCAGATGAAAAGGCAGGCTCTGGCTTTCTACAGCAGTCACTGGTGATTTTCAGGTGTGAGAGCAAGAAAGGTGGTTTAATCAAAATTTCTCAGCTTGGCTGTAGAGCAGCTATGATGAGCTCTTCAAAGCAGAGTTGTTTTTAGGGAAGATCAAATCCATGGCTGTCATTTTATGTGTATTTTTCTCCTTTTGGATTTTATTTTCTCTTTTATCCAGAAAAGCTTAACTTAGCAGTGATGTCTGTTGATCAGCAACGGCTCATTAAGTTCATGTATGTGTGTGTGCGTGTATTTCAACATACAAAGGGAGAGAGGCAGTGTGGCTTTCAAAAAGCACGTTGCGCCAGAATCTGGGCAGTTGTTCAGATATCTTGGTGCGGTGCTTGGATGTGAGGATCCCCTGGTAGGACTCTGTATCTGTCAGAATAGTCCGAGTAATGTCTTGATACCAAACGACCCTAAATTTTCAGTGGCTCATAACAAAAAAAATTAGTTTGTTAATCATGCTGTGCCCATCCTGGGTCAGCTGCGCTCTGTGGCATTTGCCTGCACTCTAGGACCTAGGGGGGTGGAGGAGGCTTTTTCTGGGACATGGCTTGCCTCATGGCAGTAGGAAGAGGGACAATGACAAATCATGCAACGACTCAACGCTTTTGCTTACAAGAGGCACATGTCACTTCCGCTCACATTTTCTTTGACCAATGTCGCAGAGATAGGAATGCCACATGAGGGGAAACAGGACTGGTTGGAGGCACAGTGATATACTCCCTGGCAGCCCTCACTTTCCTCATCTGTAATGTGGGGGAGTTGGCGGTGTCTGCGTCCATTCAGTGGCACCATGAGGCAGCTGGATACGCTCCAGTGCAGAAAACGCTCCAGGGTCATCGTAATATGGCTGGTGAACGTGCAGTTCCAGCTTGGCATTACTCTGTTGTGACACACACTAAGGTATGTATCACAGTGGAGTACTAGTTGTGGAAAGGGGGGGGGCCCTTTCGGGGAAAGGGAGAAAACCGTTTTCAAAGTATTACATACACTTCATTTAAATTAAACATAAATTTGTTCCTCCCTTCATGAGGAACAGAAGTCACTTGTTAATCCCCTTTTTGTGTGTGAAATATAACTGAAAGAAAAGATGCAAAAAGATGAGTGTATTATAGAGATAACACCTGCGCAACTGCCACTCAAAAAATAGGACTTTGCCAATAGCCCAGAAGCCCCAAAGTGTCCCTTCCCAGTAAAAACTCCCTAATTTTTTCTCAAAGATAACCAGTAAAGTCTGTCATAGTTTCTTGCAAACAGACTCTGAGATGGAATGTTGCAGGCAGAAGGTTTCCTGGGGATAATCTTGAGTGATACACCTGTAAGGAAGTCAGTAAGACAAGATGAGCAGAGGAAGAAGCTAATCTACAAGGTGGTTGCACCGGTGGCTGTGCCAGTCCTACACGGGTCTCTGAGAGCCCTTCGGTGCTGTCCTGCATTGAAGCCAGCGGGCCTGTGTCTTTGTATTCTCACATCAGCCAGTCACTAGACACTAGTCACTGGTCACTAGTCACTAGCCAAACCCCAGGTCGGGGTATGATCTTGGATGAAGCAGTTCCCTGTGGCCAAGGGCAATTTCCAATGAGTGACCAGCTGTAAATATTCTCAGAGCTAAGAATGGTGCATTGCATATGAAAAGGGGATCCTGGCACCACAATATCCACAACACTATTATAACGACTTCTTTTATACACTTTTCAGTTTGAACACTTAAGGATGCCTCTTATGTATTTTGTTAAAAAATCTGATTTGTTTTGTTCAACATTATGTATTTTTATTTATTTTTATTATTTTAGAAACAGGGTCTCACTCTGTCACTCCGGCTGGGATGCAGCAGACTGATCATAGCTCACTGTAACATGGACTCCTGGGCTCAAGTGCTCCTCCTGCCTCAGCCTCCTGAGTAGTTGGGACTACAGGCATGCGCCACCATGCCCAGCCAATATATATATATATATATATATATATTAATTTTTTAGAGGTGGGGGTCTTGCTCTATTGCCTAGGCTGGTCTTGAACTCCTGGCCTCAAGCAGTCCTCCTGCTTTGGCCTCCAAAGTGCTGGGATTACAGGCCTGAGCCAGTGCACCTGACCAACATTACATTTTTAAGATTCAACATTGTTGCCTGTGGTCATAATTCATCTATTTTCATGACAGTGTCGTATTTTATGATTATACCCCAATTCATCCATTCTACTGTAGAGATAGTTTGGGCTTTCTCCCACCTTTGGCTATATACATAATACTGCTATGAATATCGCTATAAATGTGTCCTGGTGCACATGCTTATGTGTGTGTCTCTAGGGTGGATAACCAGGAATGGCATTGCTGAGATACAGGCTATATAGACTTTCCACTTTCCTAGATAATGTCAAACAACATACTTTCCCACTAACAGCATTTGTGTTTTCATTGTTCCACAACCTCATCAATGCTTAGTATTTTTGTTTGTTGTTGTTTACTTGTGTGCTTTTTAATGTAGCCATTTGGTGGACATGCAGCTATGCCTCATCAGGGTTTTATCTTCCATTTCCCTGATGACTTATCAATTTGAGCTCCTTTTCATATATTTGTTTTTTATTTAGATTTCGTTTTTTTTGGAGGAGCCTACTTCTATCCATTTGTCTACTGATTTCTCTCTTTCCTATTGAACTAAATAGAATCTTTTTATATTTTAGATGTACAAATATTACAGGTTGGAGAAATATTGCAAATATTTTACTCTATTCTATGGCTGCCTTTTCACCCTCTTCATGATGTCTCAGAAGTTCTTAGTTTTAAGGTAATCAAAATTTATCAATTTTATTTCTTTTGGTTAGCACTTTTTTGTGTGTCTTGTGAAATATGTTGACCTTGAGCTTGCATAAGTAGTTTGGATTAAGATGCCTTGTGAAATATACCGTCTCATTTGTTCTGTGATGAGAAGATATCTTGTGTTATTCTTTCCAAAGAAAGCATTTTGAGTGTCTAAAATCTAAGGAGGAATGATTTTCTTTGCAAGATAAATTTACCTGTATTTTAACTTCAGGTTCTTTTCGTTTTGAATCCATAAGGCAATGGAGCTAGTTATTTGAACAAAACAGAGATATCAGCCTGCAAGGATGTAAATGTACAAATTCAGACTCAGCTAAGCTTTCACAGTTGCAATCTCTTTTCAGTAGACATGATCATTGCAATAGTTAATAGGAAAAAAAAATTAACTCTTAGCAGGAGGCAGCAAAGAGGTCTGTCAGGTACAAGCTGGAACAATGAGCAGATCCAAAAAGGTTTCAATGAGTTCATGGACTGATGGTTTTATAATGGGATTATTTAAAGAAGTTGAGAGTTGTAGGGTCTATCCATAACCTTTTAAGAGCTATGTCACTTAGGGCAATGACTCCCAGCGGTTCTTTAAAGTCATCTCATTAGACATTAGTTAGGCTATTTGACCCTAACGTATTCCAAATTGTTAATTCTCCTTTCCCTTCTGCATCTCCCAGGGCCAAGAATGTAGGTACAAATTTAAGATGGCAGAGACTGAAGCTAAGCCTGCAGAGTGGGAGTTGGACTTGTGCTTCTTGCTGGTTTTGCCAGCTGGAGGAGTGATTTCGTCATCACTGATGTTATGTATGTCTTCTAAGGCGAAGGTAATCTGGTGCTGAGGCTGGGCTCAGTAATGTTCTTTCTACCAAAAATAAGCGTCTGCTCTTCCCCTCCACCGCTTGCCATTCTCTGGCATAAAAGATTGGATGCTCATCCTTCCTAGGAATGCATCTCATTTTTTAAGTTGACATTTTGTTGCACTTATCTGTGCTATAACCCTGAGTTGAGAGTCCCTGCTATCAAGCAACCATGCCTTTCCTTTTGTCACTAACTTGATACTTGACACTACTTAGTGAATGGCCATGGCAGGGGAATTGCCATGCTGTTATGTTTGAGAAAATCTGTTATTGTACTGCAGTATTGCTATTGGTGATTTCTCATCTATATGTCCTTGTCCCAGGAAGGCGTCCCATCTGAAAAGTTCAACTTCTATTTCCATTTCAAGAAAGGATATGAACAGACCATGGCTTCCAATTAATTAATCCAAAGAGAAAGTTCATTTTAAAGTATTTATGAGCTTTCACTACTCAAGTCTCCACAAGTTTTGATAAGGTTAACCCACTTAGCTTCAATAACCACTAAAAATCAAGTTTGTCTTAGCAGCTTTTGCATGGGCCTAATAAATATCACTGTTTTTCGCTGCCTAGGTTCTGAACAAAATTGAGAAAATAAAACATAACACTAAGGGGACTATGGCAAAAATCCTTGTAATAGCATGCTCTGTGATACTGCAGGATTGGAGGCTGGGAGCAATTCTCTCTCCAGTGCCCCTCCATACTCCATCCTGTTCTCAGGTTGCAGGAGTGAGAGGAGTGGGAAAAGAAAG
This sequence comes from Indri indri, assembly GCA_004363605.1. Taxonomy (NCBI): domain Eukaryota; kingdom Metazoa; phylum Chordata; class Mammalia; order Primates; family Indriidae; genus Indri; species Indri indri. Next base: position 13,455 of record RJWJ010031121.1, read on the forward strand.
GCAAAGTAGGGGAGGAAACTTCAGACAACCCCAGCTTGAACAATGGAGAAATAAAAGGTGGGTCTTCATATCTCCATATTCTCCTGATGTAGTATCCCTGAATCAGTATGACAAAAAAAGCATCAGGTATCTGGGAAAGTCTAGAGATGCTGCCACCACCCTGGAAGTCCTAGTCAGGCACAAAAATCTTGAGTCAATCATCCCCTATAGGGTATGACAGCACAGATTTAGATCACAAATTGGAACGCCATAACCAAATGACAGAATACATTTAGATTACAAATTGAAACACCAGCCAGCTACTCAGGCTCACCTGGTTACTCTATCAATCTCGTAATAAACACATAAAATCCTACAACTAAATTGTTTGGCCACCACTTACTATGTTAATGCAGGGTTTCACCATCTGTCCTATATTACCAATGAAGGCTAAGTTTAAGAAAGTAGTTTAGTTTGAAACAACGAAGCTTATTGTATTTTTGTGAGGTACAATACATTTTTCTTGGTACAAGGCATAAGCTAAAATACAAATTAACAAGTGAGAGAAATGATGAGAACCATAAAAGGAAGGTGGAAAGGGGAGAGAACTTAGGGTTCTCAGCTCCATCCTGCTCTTTAGGTTCAGTTTCCTCTTCTGTTAAATTACAGAAATAGCAGGATGCGTCTTCCCTCCCTCTGAGACTACCTATGAGGAGCAAACCAGTGGAAAATGACTGCAGAGCCTGGCATGCCTGGGCCACTGTTTCCCAGGTGTATCATTTCTGAGAGCTTATTGTATTACTTTCCACTTGAACTCTATGTTTTAAGGGATTGTATCTCCCTCAATACATTCATTAATTCTTCATTTTTTCGTGTTTGAAATTAACCAACAAATAAATAGCATCCAATAAAAACTAATCAACATGAGGTTCTAGTGACCTTAAGATGACATGATAAAATTTCTGCCAAAAGCAAACGATTTGTGCCATTTTGATGAGGCAGTGCATCATTTTCTTAGGCTTTTAAACTACTGAAAATCACTTAGGAACCCATGTAAGCCCATATTTGAAGTGTTTGAATGAGAGTCAAGATACCTAAATTCTTATCCTCTTGCCTACCACCATCACTGGAGGGATATTTACAGAAGGAATACTCCTGGCAACTTATTTTCACTATTAACTAGACTTTGACATCACTCAAAAGACAGTCCCTGAGTAAGATGGACTGAACTGTATGGAGACATAGGATATAACTCTTTTCTCCAACTGACAGGGAGTTCTGAAGCCTATAACCCTGCAAACAGACCTGGTGGCCTCCTTAACTTCATTATCCAGTCTGGGTACTAATTTCCTCCATCAAGAAAAGGTGACTATAAGGAAAGGAGGACTGTCTGGTGCTATAATTCTAAACCTACCATGCTCCAGGACTTGTGTCCCCTGAGTCCCACCCTTCACTCACTTAGTTTTCTAAGGAAGGGAGCAGATGAGGAGGATGGCCAAATAGAAGAAGGCTTTGGACCTTTTAACATACAAGGACCTGAAAAACTAGATTTCCTAAGGACATGTCAAAGAGGCTGAGATTTCCAAGAGCCTGGCAACAGAAGAAAAGAAGAAAGGAAGGAAGAGGGTATGGTAGATGTTGTCGATGCCCACCCATACGCCAATGGCTCAGACTTAAGTCCACTTGCCGCTGCAGTGGGTAATGATCATGCACAATGATAGCTTCCCACCTCAAGTACCTGAGACTCTTTGCTAATCTGCTTATGAGGTTTCTCCAACTCTATGGAAGCTGGTTTACCCCAAGCACGAGGTAGCCCAGAAATACCAGAAATTTAGCGCCAGCTTTAGAAGCAACCCTTAGCCAATGAGGAGCAGAAGAATCCAGGATTAAATCCTAGATGATTACAATGGAAGACCTCTCACGAATGCACTCCTTATTGCCTTTTCTCCCTGCTCAACTCATTTATCCCATAGCCTTACTTAGATTAGATTTCTAGGGTTGCTATAACAAACACCACAGATTGGGTGGTTTAAATAACAGAAATTATTTTTCTTATAGATTTGGAAGCTAGAGGTACATGATCAAGGTGTTGGCAGGTTTAGTATCCTCTGAGGCTACTTTCCTTGGTTTGCAGATGGCTGCCTTCTTGCTGTCTCTCAATCTCCTCTTCTTATAAGGACACTAGTTGTATTGGATTAAGGACCATTTGTATGGCCAAATTTTACCTTAATTACCTCTTTAAAGACCCTGTCTTCAAACATAATCACATTGTGAGGTATGGAGGGTTAGTACTTCAACATACATATTTGGGAGCTACACAATTCAGCCTATAATAGTTATGTTTTCTGTGATCACCTACCTCCAAGTCTTTGACTAGAAGTCTGCCTTCAGGGGAAGCTAAACTAAGATAGAAACCAAGAATCAATCTACTACAAAACTTTCTTTGTTTCTCATATTCGGAGTACTCTATACCTTTTCCCCACCCTCATCCATACCTCTAATCTCAGAACCCTGTTCTCCAATATCCTTATCCAAAATCTTGCTCTGTCTTTCAAAAAGGGGTTTGATAATTACACACTATTTACAAAAATCTCATCTCAAATGTAAAGGCCTAGGTAGGTTGAGATTAAGAGAATGGAAAAAGACATACCTTGAAAACATTAATTTACAAAAAGCAGGAGTGGTTATGTTAGTACCTGATAAAGTGGATTTCAGAGTAAAGAAAATTACTAGAGACAAAGAGGGACATTAAATAATGATGAAAGGATCAATCCATCAGGAAAGCATAACGATTTTTTTTATTTCATCATATTATGGGGGTACAGATGTTTAGGTTACATATGTTGCTCTTGCCCCCCCCCCCCAATGATCTTAAATAGATATGTACCAGACAACAGAAACTCAAAATATGTGAAGCAAAAACTGACGGGGTGGAAATGAAAAATAGACCAATCCTCAATTATAGTTAGGAACTTCAACACATGCTTTCCTGAGGAAGTGATAGAATTAATAGACAGATAACAAGGAAATCTATAGAAAATCTGAACAACACAATCACCAGTGGGAGATGTTATATACACACACACACACACACACACACACACACACATATGTATATACACACGCACATACACATAAATACACAACAGCAGAATATATAATCTTTTCAAGCACCCATGAAGTATGCACCAAGATAGACTACACTACGGGACATAAGACAAACTTCAGCAAATTTTAGAAAACTGAAATATAGAGTGTGTACTATAGGCATAATAGAATCAAACTAGAAAACAATCACAGATAGACAACAGGAAAATCTCTAGATGCAGTAATTAAACAATACGTTTCTAAATAATCACTGAGGAAGTCTCAAAGGAAACAAAAATATACATGGAACTTAATGAAAACAAATATACAACCTGTCATAATATACGGGACATAGTTAAAGCAGTGCTGAGAAGGAAATGCACAGTACTAAATATTTACATTAGAAAAAATGAGAGATCTCAAATTAATCATCTTAGTTCATATTTTAGGAAATTAACAGAAAAGCAAACCCAAAGAAAGAAAGAAGGAAATAATAACGATAAGAGCAGAAACCAATGAAATTTAAAATGGAAAGGAATAGGGAAAGTTAATGAAAAGTTGATTCTTCAAAAATATCAGTAAAATTAATAAATCTCTAGCAAGATTGACAAAAATAAAAGAAAGAAGACACAGATCACCAACACCAGCAATAAAATAGAAGATCTCACTACAGGCACTATATCCACTGAAAAGATAACAAGAGAGTACTATGAACAACTTTATAGTCATAAATTTGAAAAATAGAAGAAATAGAGACCAAATCCTCAAAAACAACAAACTATTAACAGTCAACCAAAACGAAATAGATAATCTGAACAGTTCTGTATCTATTAAATAAATTACATTTGTAATTAAAAATGTCCACAAAAAAGAAGCTTCAGGCTCAGTCTCACTGGAGAATTCTATCAAACATTTTAAAAAGAATTAAACCAATTTTATACAATCTAGTCCAGAAAAATAGAGGGGGTGGGGGACAGTGATTATAACAAGCCACGCTTGTAGTGAGGAATTTTTTCTTGACCGTGGTGGCAGATGCTTCAACCTACACATGTTATAAAACTGTATAGAACTAAATGCACATGCAAAAATAAGCACATGTAAAATGGGAAATCTGAATAAGATCAGTGGGTTGTATCAATGTCAATATCTTGGTTGTGATATTGCATTCTTTTGCAAAATGTTACTATTGGGGAAAACTGTATAAAAGCTATAGGGTATTTCTCTGTATTATTTTTTACAACTTCATTTAAACCTATAAGTATCTTGATAAAACTTTCAATTAAGACAATAGAGAGAAATAAGGGAGGGGGGAGTTGAGGGTAGGGTGGTAGTGAAACTCCTAGTGGTTACTGTGCCACTAACAAAGCCCTTATAGTAATCTTTTCTGACCCCACTCCTGCTGATACAGGAAAGTGGACACCAAAAGTGGGGTCTGGCCTGAAGGCCAAGTGGGTTCTTGGATTCAAGCAAGAACAAATTCAAAAGTGAGCCGATGCTTTTATCAAAAAGTCCTAAAACAACAGATGCGGGCGTGGACGTGGAGCGATAGGAACCATCACACACTGGTGGTGGGACCGCAAACTAGTTCAACCTCTATGGAAAGTAGTATGGAGATACTTCAAAAAAATAAAAGTAGACCTACCATTTGATCCAGCAATCCCACTACTAGGTATTTACCCAAAGGAAAAAAAAAAGACATTTGATTAAAAAGGGACTTGTACTCGAATGTTCATAGCAGCACAATTCCCAGTCACAAAGATGTGGAAACAACCCAAGTGCCCATCAATACATGAACAGATAAGTAAAATTTGGTATATGTATACCATGGAGTATTACTCAGCCATAAAAAATGGTGAACTAATACCTTTTATAACAACCTTGATGGAACTGAAGATCATCCTCCTAAGTGAAGTATCACAAGAATGGAAAAACAAACACCACATGTACTCGCTATTAAATTGGAACTAAATGATCAACACTCATGTGTACACATGGTAGTAAAATTCAATGGAAATCGAGCAGGTGGGAGGAGGGCAGAGGGGATGGGTAAATTCACACCTAATGGGTACAATGCACACTATCTGAGTGATGGACATACTTATAACTTTGACTCAAACCATACAAAAGTAATTCATGTAACCAAAATGTTTGTACCTCCATAGTATTCTGAAATTAAAAATATAAAATAAAATAAAAATTCACTATTATGTTAAAAAAAGAAAAGAAAAAAGCGAGCCAATAGAGTAAGGCAAAAGCAAGTTTATTGAGATAGAAAAGGAAAAAAAAAGGAAAGTGGCTGCCCATATACGGAGCAGCATTTGTATGCTGCTGGCTGTCTGTTTTTATGCTTGTCTCTTGGTTACATGCTAAACAAAGAGAGGACTGTCTGTGAGTTTCTCGGGAGGAGGGTAGAGAGTCTCAGGGACCAGGGGTCCCCCTCCCATTTAAGCCATATAAGGCAATTTCCAGGAGTTTCCATGACATTTGTAAACAGTGATGGCGCTGGTGCGAGTTTATTTTAACATGCTCATGCATTATAACTAGCATGTCATGAGCAGTGAGAGTAACCTGAGGTCGCTTTCCATCATCACCTGGGCTCCAACTGCTTTTGGTCGATTCCTTCACTGTCTCCTGTTTTATCACAGACCTTGGTTCAGGGCTTATGACTCTTCATTGAGTAAGGTCTGCTGGTTCCCTGTCACGCCACCCTTGGGCACTCCCTACTGAATGCAAGGCCATTACGTGGATAGAACTGGGTAGAATGTGGTTCTCTTGAGCTTACTGTTCTGCTCCAACCCTCCCCCATTTTCTTCAGAATTTACCTATTTCATATCTGTTTCTTTGCAGCTTTGCCCTGATCTGGGATGGGTCAATCAGATAACTAATCCCTGCTCAGCTGGTAACTTCCAGATAACATA
>RJWJ010031122.1:0-19428 GCA_004363605.1 Indri indri
TTTTTTTTCCTACTAACGTCTTTTGTCTGTTCCAGGATTCAATTCATGATACCACATTGCTTTTAGTCATTATGTCTCCTTGGTCACCTCTGGTCTGTGACAATTTCTCAGTCTTCTCTTAATTTCCTGACCTTGAAAATTTTGAAGAGTACTGGTCAGGTGTTTTGTTGGATGTCACTCAGTTTGAGTTCGTCTGATGTTTACACGTGGTTAGACTGAGGTTGTGGGTTTCGGGAAGAACAGCAGAGGTGATGCGTCCTTTTCATCACGTCATGTCGGGGGGAATAGGCCACCAACAGTCACTGGTGACATTAACCTTGCTCACTTGGTTAAGGTGTTGTCTACTAGGTCTCTCAACTATTAAGTTACCATTTTTCCTTCCCTTTTTCATCGTCTGTTCTTTAGAAGGGAGTTGCTAAGTCCAGCCGACATTTGGAGAACAGGGGCTTAACTGCATCTCCTGAATGGGAGAGTGTGTATATATTTGTGTGTGCGTGTATATAAAAAATTTGGAATTCTTCTGTAAGGACTATTTATCTCATCTCTCCTATTTATTTGTTTATTCAATTATTTATTTATATCAGTATGAACGTGTTTATTTATATTATACTTTGGGTTATAATCCAGTACCACATTATTTATTTTGTTTCTTAAATTGTTCTAGCCTTGACCACCAGGATTTCTTTCAGGTTGGCTCCTGGGTCCCTCTGGCATGCCCCAGCCTTTCTTTCTTTAGCACTTTCTTACTTTCTGGCACCATAAAACACCCAAATATCACTTTTTTTTTATTTCCTGCCCCAGCGTTAGTATCAGTCATTTCTCCAAATAGAGTGATATTTAGAAGCCAAGATCTGGGCAGAGGCATTCTCGCTGCTATAGGGGTGTCACTGCTTTTGAGACCTCTCAGTAGACCAAGCTAGGAAATACATGTATGTGTACAACCACATACATGCATGTCTATAATTATTTGTGGATCTCTCTCCCCATCTCTCTATAAAAATACATAAATATATATATTGTTTAAATTAAACCTGAATTCACATTGATGTCTCCAACTCTAGTCCAATACCCTAGGATTCATTCTCCCTTTCCCTTGTTGCTTGTTTGTACTTTCTGACAGTACGTAATTGGTCTCCCACTATCAGTTACCACTCACTTACTTGTTCACCCCTCGTGTAGACACAAAGTACTTTCAGAAGTGCTAAAGGCATATACCGCACCCATTAGGTGTGAATATACCCGTCCCCCCTCCCCCCTCCCACCTGCCCGACACCTGATGAATGTTACTACCATGTGTGCACGTAAGTGTTGACCAATTAATACCAATTATACTGGTTTCATTTTCAGGCTCAATGATGCAGGCTCTCCCTCAGAAGGCAAGATGAATACAACAGATCCTCTTCCCATGCTATTGGGTTCAGTCCTAGTGAGGAAAGAAGACTTGCCTGTCTCCCAGCAGCAAAATACTCTTTGTTCCTTTGTTTTGCTTTGGTTTTTTATTCTATCTGAGTCGCAAGCCTATGCACATACCCATGCTTGAACCAGGATGTGGAATATATTGATTGACTTAGATCGAGCTTATGTGCCCATTCCTGAAGCCAGGTCAGAAAGTGGGAGAGGAGAAATATTCTCAAATGGAAATAAGGGCTGGCTTGTTCCACTAGAAGAAGTTGGAATAGTTTCTGGGGAGGCAAACAGCAGATTATCTACTTCTCTAACCTTCCTATAAGGTGTTTGTAGAAAAGTCCTTAGAGATTTAATAGTGGGATGGCCCCCACTTTATAAATGAATAAAACAGGTTTCAAAGGTCTTGAGACAAAGAACAACTATAGTTAATAGTAGGGATGAAGCACTAACCAAAGTTTAGCTTTCAAGTTTTAGAAGATGGAATCCAAATTTTCAATATTCAATGAGACAGATGACATTCATACTGGACCCAAAGAAAAGTGAAAATATTTTCTTCACACATATTTTGAGTTATTTTGTTTCATACCCAGCATTTTTAAATCTTACTTGATTGCAAAACAACCACCTGTGGTGCTTGTGAGAAATATAGATTATCGGGTTACTCTCGCATTGATCAAAACTTACAATGCCTGGAGTACAGCCAAGGAACCTGTGATTCTTATTATTGGGCAAATTGGTAGAATGCTACATATGCCAGTGGTTCACAGCCCTAGCTGCAGGTTAGAATCACCTGAAGAGCTTTTAAAGGTCTCAGTGCCTGGTCTCTTAACCCAGATCCCTCAGAACTTCCTGCAGGTAGGACTTGGACCTATTTATTTTTAAGTTCCCAGGTGATTCCAATGTATATCCCAGTTTGAGTATCCCTGCATTATAGAGCACAGGAGTTGGTTTGGAGGAACTCGATAAGCACAGAAGCTTGGCCCCTGTTCTGCTTTAACAAGCCTGAGCCTCTGTATTCTTTATTAGCATTCTAGATGATCATTACACAGACCTAAGTTTGAGGAACACTGCTCTAGAGCCTTACCAAAGTGTGGTCCCCAACTGGCAGCATCAACATTATTTGGAAACTTCTTAGAGATACAGCATCTCAGGCCCACCCCAGACCTACCGACTCAGCGATTTGGATGCACATTAAAATTTGAGAATCTGTGCTATTGCCCCACTTTTCTCATTCCTAGTAGCAACGTAAGCCCCTCAGGGGAGATGTTAAAAAATATCAACGCACAAGCCCCACTGCAAATACTCTGATTAATTGGGTGGGATTTGGGGTGGGATCTCTTTATTAGTAATTTTTAAAAAGGCCTCCATGTGATTCCAACATGCAAGGCAAGACTGAGAACCACTGTTACAGGAAAAAGAATATGCTATTCAATGGGCTCAGGTTAAATCTCAGCTGCAACATTTAGTAGCCCCATGACTTTGGATAAGTTGTATAACCCCATACCTTTAGCCTCCTAATCTGTAAAATAGACACATATCAAAACTACTATTATGTTTCTAAGCAAATCTTGCAAATGGAGTTCCTGATATATTTTCCCGCCTTATGTCTCAGTTGCTGGGAAGAACCATTCTACATGTTGATGTCAAGAAACACCTGCAGCCAAACAAAGCTGAGGAAATAAGAAGCTAAAACTAATTTTTTATTAAGCGAAACACTGGCCAAGAGGATTGCACTTTCTATTCCTGGATCCTGCCTGCTCCCTAGTCTAATAACCCCAGGTTTCTAAATGGGATCCCAGGGAGGCTGTTTTCTCTCCCAGATCCTGTAGCTGTTTAAACACCACTTTTTCCTCCTGTAGGTAAATCAAATGGTGCTTTATGCAACAGTGAGTTTGGTTGCCAGCTTAGAGGGAGATGCTGTCCTTCCGCGAACTTTTCCTGAGTCTTCTTCCTCATTAGGCGTGCACAATGATGAGGCTGACTGGAGCAAGCCTAATAGGCGAGGAAAGCTCTTGGCTTTCAAGCTAGATTGTCAATAGGCATGTTTGATTCGGCTGCATTTCTGACCTAATCAGCTGCCAGCGGTCTCTCCGCTGAGTTCCCTCAGGGCATCAGAGCAAGCTATAGTCTACAATCTAATAGCTTAAATCAGCTCCGATCTCAAGAAGCATGGGCCTGAAGAAAAAAAAAAATGTTGGATGACGCTTATATATGCAGAGAAGAACCTTTCTGATGACTGCAAGTGTGTTTGCTCAGTGTGTGAACCTCTCCCGAAATCAGACCAGAGCCTCCGTTGGCAGAGCCCTAGTGACGTTCGTGAGAACAGGTACATCTAAATTCAAATTAAATCCTCAGGTCACTCAGCATTCAGTTGTTTTATTTTATTTTTTTTAATGGAGAACTCTCATTGGGGAACTTTTGTCAAAGCATTGCAAGAAAGAGAGCATTAACTTATTATCTGTATGTGTCTCGGTCAGGCTTCTGTCCTGGTTAAATATCAGCTTCCATCTTGAAGACGCCCTGGCCCTTGCTATATTTGACTTACGCACGTGCCAAATATTTTTGTATCAGTAAAGATGCTTTCAAGTGCAATTTACTGAAAACCTAAGCAAACTGGATTAAATACGGACAGAATTTACAGGCTTACATAACAAAAAGAAGTCCAAAGTCATTAGGTTTCAGCCATGGTTCTTGATTAGGATTCTTCTTCAATTTCTGTCCTCCTCTAGGCTTGCCCTCCTGACTTTGTCATCACGGTAGCCATAGGTCTAGACTTCTTGTCTGCACAAGCCCTATCAGCATCTGGGAAAGCTTCTCTTTTCCCTACCGTTAAACAAAACAAAACTCCTGAGCTTTACTCTGATTGGTATAACTTATTTTGCCGCCTAATTCTAAGCCAATCACATTCAAGGGGAATGACCTTATGCTAATTAACCTGACAGTAGAGTCAATTCCACCCAAACTGCATAGCTACTTCTCAATAAGCAAATGGATATTGGGGAAAATGCCAACATTTCCTATGTAGTTACTTCTTTCTCTCAAGCCCTTAATGGAATATATACATATTTTTTAAATAAGAGGGAACTTGAGTGTGTACAAGCTAGATTCTGAAACCAGTTCAATATTGGCTTTAGCAATGCCTTAGGATCTCTTCTCAAAGTGAGACCATGGAAACCCAGATGAATTCCTGAGAATTACCTAACGCTGGCACAAAGCTATTTTAAAATACAGGAGGCTTGCTTTTCTGGACATTGGAAGCCTTCTGAGAGAGTTGGGGGTGTGTGACTCCCTGGATTTCTGTATTCACTGAGTATATTAGCTACTGGCTCACAATCTTTCTTCCCATCCCAACTCTTCTTACCGTTCTTGGTGACTTAAAAGTCCTGCATGTGACTGTCCATTTATTCTACCTCATCTCCATTGCCCACGCCAGTGTTCCTGCCCTAAACTTGGCACCACTGATAATTTTACCTCTTCTCTATTTCTAACATATATTTCAAACAACTCAGTCATAGACTACCACTTAATATTCTTGCTCAATCATTCCAGGACCTTCAATGCAATAATTCTTTTATCTTCATGATCTTCCAGTCCATTGGTTGTCTCATCTTTCCATTATTCATTAATCTCCTATTTTTCTCTTGCCTCTTTAACCAACTTAGATTTCATGATCCATTTTTATAACGACTCCCTTAAAAATATCTTTCATCCCTTTCCTCTCTCTTCTTTCATCTTATTCAGATGGCTAGCTAAACACTAGTGAAGAAAAATCAAATAAGCAGATCAACTACTTTCATTTAAAATTCATGACCACAGACCTCACATGAACACTGGATACTGCTCTTCCATCTGAGGGTGCTTCTCCACTAAGACCGCCTCCTGTTCTCTAGAAGGCTATTCCATCTCTCTTCTCTCTTCAAACCTTGCTTTTCTGCTCCCCACACCTCTCGTTCTTTGATTTAGCTTTATAAATGTTGGGAAAATAGAAGTCATTGGAGGAAATTCTTCGTTACATCACCACAAATCTACCCATAACTGTCCTCCCCTCTTTTGTGGACTTTGCTTCTGTTAAGAAGGAGGGTGGAGAGAGGAGAGGGAAATGGGAGTTAGTGTTTAATGGATACAGAGTTTCAGTTCGGGAGGCTGAAAAATTCCTGAAGTTGGCTGGTGCTACTGGCTGTTCAGCAATGTGAATGGACTTGATGCTGCTGAACTGTGTACACTTTAAAGTGGTAATGTTGATGTTATGTATAGTTTACCGTGATAAAAATATGTATTAATTAAAGAGGGAAAAGTAGTAACTTTATAGTAGAGAAGCCATCACAAAACATAAAGAAGTGGAGGAAATATCCTTCCTCCATCTTTAGGCCAATCCTTTACATTCCAGATTTCATTGCTTCTTGTTTTATCATAGACCCTGCTCCTCTAGTTAGTCCCCATGTGCTGACAATTCTCTTCTGCCTCTGCCCCACATCCGTTCTCTCACTCTCTGTATGTGCTGGGAGGTTGGCCGCTATGGAATGCATCCTTCAAAGTCCCTTAGGTTTGGCCATCTGGGGGCACAGGACACCATGAGGTGTGATCAGGAAGACGGGAGTATCTGTGTTTACATTCTGAATTGCTGGACCACAGATCTGGTAAGAGCAATTTTCGTGGATATCACCAGCTTCTGTGGAACAGCTCCTACTGTTTTTGGCTTCTGCTTTCATTGTTCTCTCCCCCTCCCAGATGTGTGTGGTCGTACCTTTCTTTCACTGCAATCCCTGGGTGCTTCACCTGCCCTCACCTTCATAAGTGGTCCTTACATTTACTGCTTGGGGGCCCCAAGTGTTTCTTGCCAGAACTCTGAAAGATATTCCCCATTCTCCATCATCATCCTCTCCAACCCCATAGAACCAACAGCACATATACATGTCCTAATAATGTCCACGAAATGAGAAAATGTGAAAACACTGCCCAGTGTACAATGGATGAACTGATAAAACTCCACTAAGAAGAATCAAAAAAGATGAACAAAATACAAAAAGAAAATCTCGTTTATTTGAGAGCAGAAGAGAGCCCCCAAGAGAAGCCAGGACCTGACAAACTAAGGTCCCAGAGAGACAGGAACTTTTTGAGAGAAGCTTAGTTTTCTGTACTCAGTTATCCCTGGAGGTATTTGAAGTGTTATAAGAGCAGAAGGGAAGAGATCAAGGACTGGATTAGAAAGTGACAGCTAAACAGACCTCTTGCAGTCTCCTGGGGCTACATAAATGAAAACTGGGGTTGAAAGTTACCAAAGCAATCAGAATCTGAGGGGCCAAGGTGCGCCAGTGAGAAGGAAAGCCCAGAGAAGTAAGCCTGAATCTCTAGGCTGCTTTTCTCCCAGAGGCATTTGCCAATCTATAAGCATTACAAAGCAAAATTAAGAAATTGAGCATAAATTCTGTTCAGAGGCGAGAATCTCAGCACAGATTTTGGCAGACTCACAGTGCTGCAAAATAAAAATTGGAATTCAGGGCCCTGAAAGCATTCAGGAGTCTTCAGTAGGGACTCCTGAAGGGCCATACCCTAGGATTAAAAGTAAACCAGAAATAGAACCTTATCCGTCTGAAACCCAGTTCTAAAGTAGCCCAATGCCCGATGGAATTAAGGTGATCTACCACAATCTAACTGCCTTCCAGTAGCTAAAATAAATACACTGGAGGACAATGTCACCATCCAGAAACACAACATCTTTTCATATGCAATTTCCAGCATGCAATGAAAGATTGTCAGGCATATGAAGAAATGAAACCAAGAAGAACCCTAGTAGAAAAAGACTCACAGGTGATTCGGATATTGGAAATGGGACACAGACTTTAAAATAACACTGATCAGCATATTTCATCAAACAGAAGAGAGGGTGAAGAATTTTGCCAGAGAACTGGAATCTATTTTAAAAAGTATCACATCGAAAATTGAAAAATGAGAAATAAAACATCAAAGTTTAACTCAATGGATGAGTTTAATAACAAATCAGAATGAACTGAAGGGAAAAGTCATTGAACTCACAAAAAGAGCTTTATGAAAAATAATTCATACTGTATTAGGAAGAGACAAAAAGTTTGAAAATTAAAAAAGAGCATGAGACATGGGCAAAATGAAATGATTTAACATTTGTGTAATTGGATTTTCATAAGGACAGGAAATATACATATGTGTGATTTATATATACATATGCACACACATACGTGTGTATGTGTGTAAAGAGAGATAGAGAGGCAGAGAAGAGAGATAGAAACAAAGAGAGAATGGAGCAAAAATAACTATTTGAAAAATTAATGATGATTTTTCCAAAATACATAAGAGTCATAGATTTAAGACTCCCTACAAACTCCAAGTGGGATAAAGACAAACAAACAAACAATTATTCATGTAAGCACATTGTAGAAACCCTCTAAAAACCAAATACAAAAAGAAAATTATAAAAATCATCTGTAATATGGGATATGTGTGTGTGAGGAGGTGGGTAGATTACATTCAAAGGAGTAACAATAAAAATGATGGTCCAATTCCCAACTGAAATGATGGAATCTGAAAGATAATGTAATGATTTCTTGCTGCTGAAAGAAAATAATTTTAATCTTTGTGGAAATATTCTTCAAAAATGAAGGTAAAATAAAGACATCAAACAAAAAAAAATGAAAGTTCAGCTCTAGAACAGAGTACACGGTGACTGCAGGGGGTACAAGGAAGGCTTCTGAGATGCTAGTAATGTTCTGTTATGATCTTGAGTGGTGGTTACACAGATGTGTCCTCTCTATATAAAAGGTTTGGTCTATACGCCTCTGACTTATGCTCTCTTCTCTATATGTTATATACTGTAACGAATTATTTAATTATAAATACGTGACTCTGGTCTTGCAACATCTTATTTTTTTTACTCTACTTCATAGTAAAATTTCCTAAAACTATTATCTATTCTTGATAGATCAACTTCATGTCTCATTTTCTTTTCACTTTATCTCAATCTAATTTCTTTTATAATATTTTAATTGGCACATTTTAATTATACATGTTTTGGGGGTATAATTTGATATTTGATACATATAAATGTTGTATAATGGTCAAATCAGAGAATTTAGTGTGACCATCACCTCATGCATTTACCATGTCTTTGTGGTGAAGACATTCAAAAGACTTTCTTCCAGCTATTTTGTAATATAAAATACCTTACCATTAACCATCATCACCCACCTGTGCAACAGAACACCAGAACTTATTTCTCCTATGTAATTGTAACTTCGTATCTGTTGACCAACCTGTCCCCAATCCTTCCCCCAATTCCACCTCCTCCATCTCTGGTAACCACTGTTCTACTCTCTGATTCTTCTTTTTTTTTGTTAGATTCCACATATGAGTGAGATCATGTCTCTCACCATACAAAAATCAACTTAAAAATGGATTAAAGACTTAAATTTAAAATCTGAAATCATGAAACTACTAGAAGAAAATGGGGGAAATGATTTCCAACACTAGGCTAAGGAAGTACTTTTAAAATAAGATCTCAAAAGCATAGGCAACAAAACCAAAAATAAACAAATGGGACTACAACAAACTAAAAAGCTTTTGCACAACATAGGAAATAATTAACTGAGTGAGGAGACAACCTATAGAATGGCAGAAAATTTGTGCAAACTATACATTTGACAAGAGGTTAACATCCAGAATATATAGGGAACTTAAACAACTCAACAGCAAAAAACCAAATAACCCAATTTAAAAATGAGTAAATGACCTTAATAGACATTTGTCAAAAGAAGATGTTCAAATGGCCTAAGGCTACATGGAAAAATGCTCAATATCACTAATCACTGGGGAAATGCAAATCAGCCTTGTTTCTTTCTCTATGACTTCATTGATACTGTTTGAAATCATCATTGCCCTCCCCAACAATGTTGCAAAATGCAGGGACCACATGGGTTCCCATTTTACTTTGCATTTCAGGAAAATTTGACACAACTTACCTCCTTCTCAAGACATTTTTCTCTCTGAGCTGCTTTGATACCACATTCTTCTAGTTTTCCTTTCATGTCACTGGCTGCTTCTTTTCAGATTTCTTTATGTACTCACACTCCTCTGCTTGACCGCTAATGTTGGAGGACCATGGAATCCTGTCCAGATACTCCTGACCTTCCTAATTCAAACTCTCCTCTGCATTCATGTCTCCAGTTCAGACTTAAAAGTTGCAATCTAGACACGCATGTTTAGTTGTCCATATCAGGGGTCAATATACATTTTTTATAAAAGACCAGATAATAAATATTATGTCTTGGCCCTTGTGAGCCATATGGTCTCTGTCACAGCTACTCAGCTCTGTTGTTCTAGCATGAAAGCAGCCATCAACAATACATAAATGAATGAACATGGCTGTATTCCAATAAAACTTTTTTTTATCAAAATAGGTGGCAAGGAAGATTTTGCCCGGGGACTATAGTTTGTTGTTCCCTGGTCTATATAATACTCACTCTTGAACCTCTAATAGGTATTTTTATATTAACAAGTTTGAAAGATTCCTTCTTGTGATGGTAAATTTTATGTGTCAATTTGGCTAGGCCACAGTATTCCGATATTGGGCCAAACATTAATCTAGATGTTTCTGTGTAGTGAAGGTATTTCTTAAGATGAGATTAACATTTAAATCAGTAGACTTTGAGTAAAGCAGATTTCCCTCTATAGCATGAGTGGGCCTCATCCAGTCAGTTGAGGCTTTTAATAGAAAAATAGAGTAGACCTACTTCCCTGAACAAGAAGAGAATTTAGCCAGCAGACTGACTTCCTTCAGATTCAAACTTAGACATTTCCCTGAGTTTTCAGGCTGCTGCTCTACTTTGAAGAATTTGGAATTGTTAGCCTTCACAGTTGTGTGAGCCCATTCTTTAAAATAAATCTCTGTCTCCACACACACACACACACACACACACACACACACACACACACACTTGGTTCTGTTTATCTGGAGAACTCTAATACACTCCCCAATATCCATGCTGTAGTCTTTCCTACAATTCCGTCATCATTATGATTTGAGCCATCATTATTTTCCACCTATATAACTTTGACATCCAACTAATTAATGTCCTTTTCATCTCTCCTCCCCAGAGAAGTCAGAGTGATCTTTGTAAACACAAGATCATGTCCCTCCTCCTGCTGAAAACTACTGAAATTAAACCCAGATGTCCCACCAAGACTTGCTAACATGTGGGAAGGGAAGACGTAAGACATTGAAGTGTGCTCTTCCTCCTAAGTCGAACAGCTATTCTTTGGCTCCAAGGTACACAAAAATGAGGGTTCAGTGTTGCCAGATCTTTTGTTTTCCTTTTTTTTAATAAAGGCCAGACATCCAGAGTTCTTTGGTCTTTATCATTTCTCAAACTCATTATCAGAATTTTTGCAGCTCTTTTAGATTTCGCTTTTCTTTCCATCTTTCTACATTCCTCTCTCCCACACCACAATGTGCACTTCACCCTCCAGTCTCGGCTGTCTGTGATTTCCGTCTTCATCGTGCTGTTTCCCACCTCCAAGCCTTGGTACCTGTTGCTTTTGGGACTCAGGCTTCCCTCCATCTCCCATTCCTTTGGTCCTCTGCTAATGCTTTCTCTTCCATGCTGTTTATTCCATGAAGACTTTCTTGACTCCACCGCTTCAAGCTGAATTAGTTGCCCCTCCTTGGGGCTACTGAAGTCCCTTATTGCATCCCCATGACAGCTGGTACTCATGCTGCATTTCAGTTGTCTATGCCAGTAGACTGTGGACAAACTGCTCAAGTGCAGACACAGTTATCTTTGATTCCTTTGTGTTCAGTACAGGAATGGGCCACGGAAGAGATTGAGCCCTACTCCTGAGTTTTGACTGGTTAAACCGATTAAAATAGCATCTATTTCCCTGAGGGCCCTGTCGCTATCCAAGGTGCTAGCCACCTTGCCCTGTCTGGCTCCAGCCAGCCTTCCTTGTGAGAGCATGAGTGTGGTTCCCTGTTCCTCATACTGAGGAACTAGATGGGGCTACCTGCTCACTTAACCTCTATATTGCTAGAGTCTACAACCATCTCAGACTGTCAGAATTAAGTTTATGCTTTAATGCAAGGTCTCAGTTGCTTATTTGCACCTCTGGGGTTGGTATCTGCAGCCAGATTGAGTTTCTCAGTATCTCTTCGGACCTTGAGGGTAAGCCTCTGTCCCGTCTCAGCCAGGGCACTCCCCAAATCACCCACCCACTTCCTGCATAAACCGTATGCCAATTCTCACATCTTTCTCCACCTGTCTTGACATAGGATACATATTTTCACCCCTGAGAATGTCTGAGAAATAGTTCCTCAATTCTTTTTCTACTGGGGGAGGGTCTTTGAATGGGAGAAATTTCGGGTTAAAAGCACAGACTCTACATTTCCTCAGACCTAAGTTTAAACCCTAGCTTTATTACTGACCGGATATACAAATTTGAGCCTCTGATTCTCAGTTTCCTCATCTTTAAAATACGAAGAATAATACATGCCTCATAGGGTTATTAAGAAAATTAAAGCTAATGTGCTTAAAAGCACTTAGCTCATAAGCTTTTTAAATTTTTTAAAGTATTAATAAGTAACAGTGCAGCAATGGCTTCCTCCATTGTCCCAGTCTGAGCTGGGCCTGTCTCTCCCCCTGTGGAACATTCCCTACCTTCTCCTACTCTCTCCTGACAGATGCTTTTGCTGCTAATAACTCCCGCCTGTGATCTCACAGTACACTGCAGCAGCTGGCTCAGAGTGGAGAAAACACATGAATCAGACAGGATGAGAGGAGGAGGAGGCTGAAGACAGAGGTTCCAACCACCTAGGCGACAAGGAACAGAAGAGAGAAAAAACAAGAGATTTTAGTAAGACTGGGGGAAGCTGCTTTCCTGCCAAGTGAGATGGCTTTAAACTTCTCCCTGTAATTGCTGACCAATTCACTGAGGTTAGGCTAATTGCTTCTGGGAGGGGCGGCCAATCAGGGATTTGGCAACCAAAAGGGAAAACTGCCAATGAGATCTGTCATGTGGTGTTCAGGCTGAAGAAGGAAGGAAAGAAAAATGGAGGAAGAGTGACAAAAAAGGAGGAAAGGAGGGAAGGATGTCCCAGAAGTCTTCCTGTCCCATTGGCCCACCTGATATGCTTGGAAGTGGGCTTCACAAGACTCATGCAATTAGGAATTACTTTCATAAAATTTGATGTTCATGAGAATAAGTTCAATTCCACAGTGTGACACTCAAGGCTATTTAAAATACAGTCCCTTCTGAACCCTCCCTCCCCATCTCTGGCCACCCCATCCCCACATGTAATAGAAAGAGGTAATAACATATTAATAAAATGTTTATTGAGTGTTTGCTAAATGCCAGGTTCTATGTCTGCATTCTCTCATGTAGTCTTCTCAACAACCTAATATTACCCTAATATTACCTAATATTACCCTTATTTTCTCTACAAAAAACCTGAGGCTTAGCAATATTGCATTATTTTCTGGAGTCACAGATTTAGCATGACATTGGAGCCATGCATCCTGATAACAAAAAAAATGTGAAGATGATTGCTCAATGGCTTTTTCTTTTTTTAAAAAAAGTTGTTTCAATGTACGTAGGTGTCACCTAATATGTGTCAGGTTTTGCCATAGGCACCAGGGATACAGCGGTGAACAGCACAAACTTAGATTATATTATACAACTGTTCAAGATCAGACAAGTAGCAAGCGACAGAACCAGGATCCCAGCCTTAGTCTTCAACTTTCAATTTTATTTCGCTATTGCACTCAGCTGCTTCCCAATTCACATGTCTTCATATTCAAAGAGGCTATTAACCTACCACATCACCACCACCTGGGGCCTGCAAAGCAAAGCAAATGGAGTTAGCGTCTTTGTAAATATGAATTGCCCGAGTCGGAACCCTGGGAAACGCCATCCCCTGTCTTTCAAAGACATTAGAAATGATATTGCTCTCCTGGAGGAAGCATGGGGTTCAGGATAAAATGATTGAAGGGCCAGCGCTGGATCTGTGTGATCCTGGCAGTACAACTTCCCTTCTTAGGTCCTCATCTGTAAATTGACAGGGATGAATCAGCTGGTTCCAAGGTCCTTTTAGCCTTTGTGGGAAGGGATCTATTTACAGCACTTCCCCCCAAAACTTGTAGTTCAAAATGCTTGAAGACTTGGAGTTCAATGAAAAGAAATTAGGGAGACAAGGTTTGACTAATTGAAGCACAATCTTTTTAACTCCTCTTACTCTGCCGATCTATTAAAATGCTGGAATGTACCCTCAGGCTTAATTAGCTGCAAGGTTCTCCTAAAGGCTTTAAAATACAGAAACCCAAGCTTTTTCAGGAGAAAACACACATGGGCAATTGTGTTGATGCATTCCTGAGGCTCTATCCAAGAAACACATTGTTCTGTGAAAGTCGTCCTTAGCTTTCTCTTCTCCAGAATCTGGGTACAGAGCAGTAGTTAAAAGCTTAAACTCAGAAACCAGCCAGGAAAGATTGTGGGTTTAACTCTTATTCCTTTACTTCTCTTAGCCTGTTTCTTTCCCTGTATGTTGGGAATAATTATTGTACTTCCCTCCTGGAGCATGATCACACAAGTTGTTGTAGGTATAACTTAGCTCATACCAGAAAGATAGTGAGATGTTCAACTGATCAAGAGTGATGTCTACAGGTTCATAAATGTGCCCAGGCTCCTTGGAATATTATTTTACTGGCTTGGATAGCTTATTACTATATTCCAATATTATCATACTGTCCTGGAAGCCCAGGCACCTTGTTACTCATAACTAGTGTCATTTGGCACTTGAGAGAGAGAGAAATGGGGAGCTTTGGGAAAGTGTGCTTGGTTGGAGAGCCAGCCAGGCAGTCAGCACTGGACAAGCCATCAGTTTCCAAGGAATTGCTGGTAATGGCTGCCTTCTCCCCTCCCTTCTGGCTGGCTCTCCACTTTGATGAGGGCTGGGTTGTTTATGCAGGAAAATCCTTGTGCTGTGTTAGAAGGCATGCTTGCTCCTGCAGGGGGTGATGACAGAAGAGCAGCACACAGGGCCTGACACTCATTAATCGCATAGCACAATGCCCCACTCCGCTAGTCCTGCCCTACACCCCAGCGTCAGTTTCTTGTGTGCATACAAGCTCAGAGCTCGAGCACAAGTCTGAAACTTGGAGGAGATGCAAGGGACTCTGAGAACGAGCCCTGCATCACTTATTTATTTTCCCCCCAACCATTGTTGAGGAGTACTTAGCAAGTATATTTCCTGAAGGCCATTCTTTTTGTAAGAAACCCCATCGGTGATTTAATTAAGCTTACATAAATGCTAAATGGGATTCAACCAGAATGGGATTTGCTGATTTGTATGTGTTGAAATAAATTCCTTGTTCTGTTCTAATTGAATAGATTGAACACAGACTGTATTTGTTCTTATCCTGCAGCCACTTTCACGGGAGCGATAAATTGGAAATGTTATCTGGCTTGATACGCCAGTTTTTCTGAGAAAATCATTCTGCCAGTAGCAAGGAAATGGGAGAGCGAAAAACATCTCTGTTTTCAAAGTCATATGTCACAAACCAAGGAGACTCAAAAAAATATATTGTGGAAGATTATGACCACTGCTGGCAAGGATCTGGTAAAATGGGTACCTCACATACCTCACATATACCCAATAAAGTTGAAAATTAATATAACCCTATCAAAAGAGCAATTTGGAAATATTAAAAGAGAGCTTGAAGATCATCACCAGGCTTCATGCCTCCATCCATGAATCCCACATATAGGAATCAATTCCAAAGAAATAATTATAACTTGGAAAGAAACTATATGCATGAAGATGTTCATTACAGTGTTACCTGTAGCAGCAAAATTAAAAAAAAAAAAAAAGATAACAAAATTTTTTGCAACAACCCCCAAATGGAAATAGCTAAGTCAGCTATGACACTTTCTCAATAGAATATTATGCAGCACTTAACATGAGGGTTACAAAGATTATGTGGAAGATACTTGGAGTATAATATTAAGTTAAAATAAAACTAAATACATTTATACATCATAATTGCACTTTCTTTTAATATGACAGCATGAAATACACGGAATTGGCAACTTCACAGAGACACAAAGACAGGCACAGTGGCTGCCAGAGGCTGGGAGAATGGAGAATGGGGACTGACCGTGAGTGCACACAGGGTTTCCTTTTGGGGTGATGAAAACGTTCTGGGACAAGATACTGGTAATGGCTGTACATCATTGTGAATGTGATAATACCACTGAGTTGTACACCTTAAAATAGTTAAAATGGTAAATTTTATGTTATATGTCTTTATTGCAATTTAAAAACAAATGACAAAAGATGAAAAATAAAAGTACCTAACAATTTGAATGGCAGTTATTTTAGGAGGTTGGGATTATGGGTGAATTTTACTATGTTTTTGAAATTTTCTGTAACATTCGTATTACAGGGAGGCAGAATCAGGCGGTATCAGAATGTAGCCAAGAAGGGTAGGGGCTGTGGTTTTCCCAAACCCCGCCCCTTCCCCAGCCATCGTAGATCTGATATGCCAAACCTGGAAACTGAGGCAAAACCACATCAGAGGATTGAACCTATAGGAGAAACAGTGGGCAGTAGGCTAAAGAATTCAGTATATAGAAAATCTAGTATATAAAATTCGGTACATAGAAAATTTTTCACTGCTTCAGAATTGTCTTCACTTCCCTTCTCAATAATTATTCATTTTCTCCTCCTCACATATCATAATGAATTCTAAACAAGTATTGCAGTTTTGCCTGTTTCTGAACTTCAGATAAATGGAATCATACAATGGCTATTCTTCTGTGTCTGGTTTCTTCACGCAGAACTATATAGTCATCTATGTTGCTGCACATGTCGGTAGTTCATTCATTTCCATTATATGAATATACCACCATCATGATCTGACTTATGTTACTAAAGAGCTTGTGGCTTCTGGTTTTAGCTCCAATACATAAAAAGCTTGGAATTCATCATTCCTGCCATCACCACAAGGAAACAGCTGAACTAACTGAAAATAAGTCACTTTTCTTAGATCCATTAGCTAACTGAGATTGCAGGACAAATTGCCCTCCCCAAAACCCGAGAGAGGCAAACAGAGAGAAAATAGACCACCTTACCTGAAATGCAGGCTCCTGGAGCCGGTAAAAGGTAGGGACACTTACACTGTAACTTTGATAACTTTCTGGAAGCTGAGTATGGAACAGATTGGAGTTAAAAGCTCCTGGGAGCCCAGTTTAAGGGAGATCTCCACATTTTGAGGAGTTTTGTTTCTAGGAGTCCTGCTAGGTTCTCACAGTGAAGATCAGGGGGAAAAAAAAAAACAAAACTGAAAACTTCCATCATGTTGGCCAAGGGAGGAGAAGATAGCCATTTTGAAATAAGGCCACAGGGTACTCCACAGCAAAGACCTACCTGGTGAAGGAAAAGACATTACCAGAATCTTATCCCAGGTGGGGAAAGGGAACTACTGAATTCCAACATCCTGCTAACCACATTTTCAGAGCTCTTATGTAATACTGTGCATTACAGCTGAGAGAGCAACAAGGATCAGACCCTATTTAAGAAAGAGTTTCTAGGGAAACCCAGAGACAACTAGGGAGATAAAAACACGGGCATTAAAGTAAATATAAGCCTCTGACATCTACAGCTACAGTAAACAGTAAACATAACCTGAGTCCTAGCCGGATAAAGATAAAACCTCGCTGAAGGCTTACCCATCTTTGTTGCTATTACCCAAACACATCCTGTCCAGCTTTCAACAGAAAAGGACTAGGCATGCTGAAAGATAAGTAAAAACACAGTCTGAAGAGACAAAGCAAGCACCCAGACCAGACTCAGGCATGTAAAAGATTTTGGAATTATCAAACCAGAAATTTAAAATAACTACACATAGGCCACGGGCTCTAACGGAAAAAGTGTAGAACGTGCAAGAACGACCAGACACATAATGTAAGCAAAGAGATGGAAACTCTAAGAAAGAATTAAAAGGAAATGGAATAAATCAAAAGCATTGCAGCAGAAATGAAGAACGTTTTGATGGGCTCACCAATTAGCCGGACATGGTTGAAGAGTCAGTGAAACGAAGGTATGTCAATAGAAACTTCCTTAACTGAAACGCAAACAGGCAAAAAAAAAAGAGAGAGAGAAACACAAAATAGAATATCCAAGCATTGTGAGGCAATTACAAAAGATATAATACATGCATGTATGTGAATACTAGAAAAAGAAGAAAGAAAGGAGCAGAAAAACTATTTAAAATGGTGGGGAATTTTCTAAAATTAGTGACAGAAACTAAACTGTAATTCCAAAGAATTGTAACAAATATACCACACTAATTGTAGATGTTAATAATAGGGGAAATGTTCTGCTGAGGGTGGGGAGGGGGAACAGGGTGTGTACATGGAAGTCTGTACTATCTGCTCAATATTTCCATAAATCTAAAACTGTCTTGAAAATGAAGTCCACTTTAAAAAAACAAAAATGATGGCCGGGCGCGGTGGCTCACGCCTGTAATCCTAGCACTCTGGGAGGCCGAGGTGGGTGGATCGTTTGAGCTCAGGAGTTCGAGACCAGCCTGAGCAAGAGCAAGACCCCGTCTCTACTAAAAAAAAAAAATAGAAAGAAATTAGCTGGACAGTTAAAATATCCATATAGAAAAAAAAAAATTAGCCAGGCATGGTGGTGCATCCCTGTAGTCCCGGCTACTTGGGAGGCTGAGGCAGGAGGATCACTTGAGCCCAGGAGTTTGAGGTTGCTGTGATCTAGGCTGACGCCACGGCACTCACTCTAGCCCGGGCAACAGAGTGAGACTCTGTCTCAAAAAAAAAGAGAAAACAAAAGGCTGCGCACAAACTGTGGGAGAAGCACAGCAGGAAAAACAAAACAAAAAAAGTATTCATTTTTTTAAAGCTTGTTGTGACTGCCAAAGTGCTCTGTGCCTTATTTGGTGGGTAAAGTCAAGCTACCTTGGAAACGCAACCTTCCTTCAAATTTATTAGGATTTCTCTTGAGAGATTTCACTGGGTGCTTTAATTGTCTTGTCATCTATTTTATCAGCTGGTGACAAAGAGCTGCAATTGTCATCCAAATCAATTTGATAAGTCACTGACGTGTGCCACTTGCTGGGATACTTACGGAGTCGAGGTTATACCTGCATTTCTGGAGTTAGTCTGCCCGGGTTCGCTCTCAGCTCTACCACTTAACAAGCATATGAGCATGAATTTGAACAAATAATATAGGGGAACTGTTAGTATTTACCTCAAAGATGGTTGTGAGGATTAAATAAGCTAATCCCTGTTTCCTATTAAGTGTGGCATAAGTGTGAGCTTTTATTTTTATTATTGATAGAGGTCTTACCCAATGCTCAGATCAAATAGGGGCAAGATGAAAGATTCCAGCTCAAATTATTTCTGGACTGTCAAAGTACATAAAAGCAAAGCTAAGATAGGATGCTTAGAAGCTGTGGAAACACAGCCCGGGGGTGGGGGGCGGGGAACAAGAAGGAGAGAAATACAGGTCAGAATGGCTTGAAATCTCTTCTGCAATTTATCTGGGTGCCCAATATAGCTCACCCCCAAATCCCTTTAATAATCCCCTCTGTAAACTTGGCCCTAACCTTGTGCTCTCCTGAGCAGAAAATAGTGATAAACTCTGCGCCTTCCCTCTAAGGTTCTCAGCGACCTCTGGCCCGAGGCTCCACCTCTGGAACCCGAACCAGGAAGGATCAAGGCCCTTAACAAAGTGCCAGTTTGTTGTGCTCACTCTTGGTGTTTATATTTTGCTCCACGCACCAGGGGCCCATCACCGGGAGAGGAACATGTTGAGAAAACAAACGACATTGCTGTCTTCTGCTTTGCAGGCTAGAGGCTGCTAATGTAATCCGGCTTCTTCACTTTGGGGAGCCTGAAGCACCGAAACTGCTTTCCCTCAAGTCTGAAAATCACAAGGCTCAAAAGAGACCTCAAAGAACGTCATGATGGCACTGTGGT
>RJWJ010031123.1:0-19424 GCA_004363605.1 Indri indri
GAAGCAGAGAATTTAAGGAACATTTCATTAACTACCAACAGAGCAAGTTTCCTTAAAAATTACCTGTTGAAATTAAATGGATATATAAAAATTATACTTAAACTTTTTAAAAGAATATTGAATATCAATAATTATACTTATTAAAAAGAATTTACATATTTTAAGGGAAATATAAAAAATCCAAATACCTAGATAAAATTTGATAGCTTATTAGCAAATCTTTAATGGTCAATCATGACTTCATTCATTCTGCCCTTCTACTGCCTACTTGCGCCAAGAACTATAATTGGCACAGGAAATACAACAGCGAATTAGATGCACATACACGATGTCTATTGCTCTTTTTTTTTTTTTTTTTTTTTGAGACAGAGTCTCACTCTTTTGCCTGGGGCGAGTGCCGTGGCGTCAGCCTAGCTCACAGCAACCTCAAACTCCTGGGCTCAAGCAATCCTACTGTCTCAGCCTCCCGAGTAGCTGGGACTACAGGCATGTGCCACCATGCCCAGCTAATTTTTTCTATATATTTTTAGTTGTCTGATTAATTTCTTTCTATTTTTAGTAGAGACGGAGTCTCGCTCTTGCTCAGGCTGGTCTCGAACTCCTGAGCTCAAACAATCCGCCCTCCTCGGCCTCCCAGAGTGCTAGGATTACAGGCGCGAGCCACCGTGCCCGGCCTGTCTATTACTCTTAACGGAGCTTAGTGGAGACTGGCCTTAAAGAAATATTTACTCAATGAGTCAAAGTAAAATTTTAATAAGTCTTGCAAAGGAGGAGAAATATAAAATGAGTCTTTGCAGGGAGTGGGAGATGTATGAGTATTCCCTTAATTCTTAGCAAAATGCTTTTGCTTTATTGCAACCAGGATCTCTTAAGTTAGTCAAAATGTTAAGGGGAAGGCTACAGAGAGAGAATTCCAGGCTGAAGAACAGTAAGAGCAAAGGCACAAAGATGGGAAAGCACAGGACTCTGTGAGGGGAGAGACAGGCCCGGAGCTAGAAATATGTCTGGTGACATTAGTAGCTGCCAGGCTGGACAAGGTCCAGAAGGGAGGAACCCTGAGAAAGAGTCAAACAGCTGGAGGACATGTTCTTGGGCAGAGTCCAAGCAAGGGTGGAGAGGAGGATGAGGACCCACAGACAGGCATGTGCTGAGATGAGGAAGAGTGGAATGGAGGCAAGGCATCAGGGGCAAGATGCAAGGGACGGTCTGTGGACAGTGTCAGAGGCTGCGCAAAAATCAAGAAACGTGAAGGATCTAAGCCACTGCATTCAGAATCTAAACCTTAGAAGTAATCGTTGGGAGAGAACATTCACCAGAGTGATGAGAGCAGACGCCAGAAGAAAAGTGGAGAAAGCAAATGGGTAGATGGTTAATGGTTGGAGGCAGTCAGATGGTACAGAAAAACTCCAAGAAATGATTGGTAAAAGGAGGGGTACAACTAGAGAACTAAAATGACGGCTTTTCCTTTTTCTTTTTTTGTCTTTTTGAGACAGGATCTCACTCTGTCACCCAGGCTGGAGTGCAGTGGCGTCATCACCATAGCTTACTGCGACCTCAAACTCTTGGGTTCAAGTGATCCCAAAGTGCTAGGATTATAAGCATGAGCCACCGCATCTGGCCAAAGGATCGATTCTTCTAGCTGAGCCAGTCACTGAAAGGTTACTTGGGCCATTAGACATCAGAGTTAAAGAATACTGAAAAGAATCTCTCAAACTTCTCGAAAATATTGAGTTACTTACCTTTGCCACATAGGCTATTCTAGAACATTGACACAGACCAAAGCTCTGAACCTCAGTTTATATTCAACGACATACCAGACCAGCCTCATAAGTAATATTTTCACAAATTGTCAAAGATAATTTCACAAATTACTAAATATTACTGATGAGCTCTAAGTATCTTAGGGTATCTTATGTTTTTGTAAAATCGTTCACCATTTGGAGCCCGAATTAGTACCACATCCTTACCATATAAGGGCATGTTAATAAAATGTGCTGAAAGATGTTTTCAATTTGGAGGTAATGAAATTGCACAAATCCCTCCATATTTTCTTATCTATTCTACTGGTGATCAACAACAACATGCACTTATGCTACCTAGATTACCTAGAAAACAGGATTAATCATTGCAATGTAAGAAAAAAAACTAAAGGGCTTATAGAACTGAATTCAAGAAATAGTCCCAAGCAGCTCATGCTGGCAAAATGAGGTGGATGAAAGAAAAAAATCTTAAAACAAGGCAGTCATCTATGAACATGCATCTTAAAAAGAAAAAGCAAGAAGCAAAACCTACAGAAATCATTTAGTGTAAAATGAATGTTAGAAAGAACAAATCCCAAAGTCTTTCAGCATCAAGCATGTGCACATGCGTGCACACACATGCACAGATTTTCTTTTTTCTGAACCATTTGAAAATAAGTTACAGCTATCCAGACTCATCATTAAATATTTATATACTGTTTCCTAACATCAAAGACAATAGTATTATCACACCCAAGAAATTTAACCTAATATTTTCTAATACACAGCCCATATTCCAGTTTACCAAATTATTCCAATAGAGAAATTTATAGCAGCTTTTCTTTGTCAATGCAGATCCAATCAAGGATCCTACATTGTATTGAGTCATCATATCACTTCAGTGTTTTTAATCTGGGGAAAAAAAGAAAACAACCCAACAAACTAAGCCTTCTTTTATTTTTTCATATTTTGTGACATCGACATTTTTGAAGAGACCAGACTGGGTGTCTTGTAGAATGCATAGACTTTTACAATCTTTACTTTACAGTTTTATAGTAGAGTTTCTCTTTGTAGAAATCTTGTGTTTTCCCAGTTCATCCTATCTACTAGTGCTTAGAGGACCTAATACCACATTATGAGGGCACATTTTATTAGTCTGCTTTTCCTATACTACCCTTCCCCCCACCCTCTTCTAAACTAGTGTCCTTCTTTTGTAACGGCCCATTCAGTTTAAAGCCATTAAAAAATAAGAACAAAAATAGACGATGAATTTAATTGTCTTTATAAAAGGTTTAGTCCCTAAGACAAACCTGTTCTTCTACCTTTGTATGGCTGTCTTTATAAAAGGTTTAGTCCCTAAGACAAACTGTTCTTCTACCTTTGTATGGCAAGCCCTTTACGGGGGCTTGCCTGAGTAATAATAGCCATCTCTGTGGATGACCTATCCTTTCTTTTCCTGAGTAGGGTTTGTAAGCCAAAGGTCATGCTCCAACTGTTCACAACTACTGAGGGAATTTTTTTTAAGAGGCTGTAAGTGGTAGAGAAACAAAGCAAATGGCAGACTAGACATTTAAAGAAGATTCTAACAGTCTTTTACAATAAGATGTAAGATGTAAAGCTTTTTAACCTACAGTTTCAAAAAATATTGAGTCAAATATTCATTTTCCGTTAATGGATATAGAACAGGATCTACCAGGGAGGTGCACTAAAGATGTGGAGTTCAAGGTGAGTAGAAATGGGAACAGATGCTTCCCACACAGAGAAGCCCTGGGAATGAATTACTTCCATTGTTTTTCTTGGTCCCATTTCTTTTGTTTGAATTAAAAAGGCAAAAATTTTTTAAAGGCTGTTCTTCATATATTATATAATCAAATTAATTCCAGCAATAGACTTGTGTCCAAATAAAACATTTACAAGGCAGTTAACAAAAAGAGCTCATTTGGATTTATTTAAGCCAAGGGCACCATAAAACCCAAATTTTAAAAGAACTTTAAAATCCAATTGCTTTGGGAACTAATTACCTTTAAAGATATGCTTGCTATGTGTTTCTATAATTATTGTTGGGAAAATCTTTTGGAAAATATTTATAAAGTACAATAATGTTGGAATTGTTTTCCCGTATGGCAATGTAGAATACATCTGTTCCCTCAAAAGATTTAACTTGAATTCTGAAACAGGCAATAGAAGTCTTACTATACAGCTATGGTTCAGGACCCATGCAATGGGATCTGTGTTACCAAACTTCAGCAAAAAAATCACATCATCAGCAAACTTTTCATGAATACCTACTATGCGCTCTACTACTTTTTTACATGCATTGTGGCAAAGAACGAGTGTTGTTAATCTTACTGAAATAGGACTGCTCAAAATAAATATACATAAAATAATGGCAGACAATTTTAAACCATATATATTTAATGTCAAGCTGTAGAGAGAGTACAGAATACTGTACACAGCAAGAGAAGTTTTCAATAGAAAGAACTAGATGAGACTTACAGTAACTAGAAAGGCTTGAAAGGCCAAAGGCAGCTGTAGACAACTGTGAGGAAAGCAACTTCAGTTAAGGCACAAGACAGGAATGATTTTGGTGGTTGATATGGTCTGATAATCCTCAACACAGAGAAGGTGAGTGCCAGGGAAAGCCAGTTAAAGTTAAAAAGTTACTGCAATTTAATTGGCAAAATGGGTCTCTGTAGTAATTTTGTATTTTTCTGTTTGTATGTCCACAATGGTGCTGGACAATAATTCTAAAACATATATTTTTTCCACATTTAAATTTCTTAAATTAGGGTGCATCATACAATTAATTGCATATCATAGTTTAATTGATAACATTTTTTTCCTTAGAGGTACATAAAATAATGATGCATCTTAAAAATCAACCATTGTTATGAATCAAGAGTGCTATGAAGCCATTAGGAAGAATGGATGAATAAAATGTTTTATGTTGAAAGTAGAGCATAACTTGTTCTCAACTCTACAACTAAATTGCCTGAACTACTCACTCACAAGTAACAGAAGAGGGCAGCTGGTCTTCTGCAGGGAAAGGGCAGGAACATCTCTAAATTGAGTCCTGACAGAAAGTTGAGATTTTAAGTTAGAGAGACCAAATGAAACATTGTAAAGGCAAAAGCAGGGTCAAAAAAAAAAAAAAGGAGAAATCAGAAGTCAGGAGTCAGGACCCAGGAGAGAACTGGCAAGTAAGAAAGCAAGCAAGCTGTAACAAGCCACAAAGGGTCTCTGAGCAATCACTGCCTTCAGTGTTAATTCACCAGTGGGTACATGAGCATGTGAAGACTGCTTAAAAGCATATAACTAAAGAAGACACGAAGGGAAGAATGGTCAAATTTTTCAGGTTCCAAAGGTAATCAATATGCTTCCCATCCACATTCTCCTAATCTTCTCCATATGCAGCACTGTTGACTTTCCTCTTTTGGAAATCCAGTCGTCCTTCTGATCCAAAAATACAACCTCTGCTTCTTTTATTTCCTCTTCTTTCTCCTTAACCTACAACTTTGGGCATTCTACTGAAACTTCTTCCTTAGAAAATTTATCTATCCTAATCCCTTTAGGCAGATGACTCTCAAATCTATAATCCTGAGCCTTTCACATAATGTTTATGCACGAATGTAAGAGTTCACACGAATATATACAATTGAATTCATCATTTCTCCTTATGTAAACAAGCAATCTCAATTTTTTTTTGTCTTTTCTATTGTCATACTCTTCTCCCAATCCTCTGACCTTGAAATCCATTATTAATTTTCAGTGACCAACATGTACTAACTCATCTTCTAACTCTCTCTAGCTATCCATTCCCCATCATGATGTTGGTCCAGGCCCTTCGTAACCAAGGCTACAGTTACTACAAAGGCCTTTTCTATTTCTCCTGGCCTCAGGTACCTCTGCTGCCATCCCTCCTGCCTACCATTAAACTAACCATCCTAAAACAGTATTTGTTACATAATATTTGCCAAAGTAAAGGACTGTTATCCAAAATGCAAAGCTTAAAACTCAAAGATAAGAAAATGAATAATCTGATTTAAAACTGGGCAAAAGATTTCAATAGAAGCCCCCAAAGACATGCACATGGCAAATAAGTATATGAAGACATGCTTAACATCATTAAGGATTTGCAAATTAAAACAAGATACCACTACACATATAGTAGAATGGCCAAAATCTAAAACACTGACAACACCAAACGCTGATGAGAATGTGGAGAAACGGTAACTCTCAGTTATTGCTGGTGGGAATATTACAGACAGTTTTGGAAAATAGTTTCACAGTTTCTTACAAAAGTAAACACATTCTTATAATACAATCCATCAGTCGCACTCCTTGGTATTTACTCAAATGAGTTAAAAACATATGTCCACACAAAAACCCGTGCAAGGATGTTTATAGCAGCTTTATTCAGAATTGCTAAAATGTGGAAGCCACCAAGACGTCCTTCAGTAGATGAATGGATCCAGACACGGGAATATTATTTAGTGCTAAAAAGAAATGAGCTAGTAAGCCATGAGAAAACATGGAGGAACCTTAAATGAATATTACTAAGTGAAAGAAGCCAATGTGAAAAGGCTACATACTATAGAATTTCAACAATAAGATTCTGGAAAAGGCAAAAGTATGGACACAGTAAAAAGATCAGTGGTTGCCAAGGGTTGGGGAGAAGAAGGAAGAGGCAGTGCACAGAGGACTTTGAGGGCAGTGAAACTATTCTATGATATTATAATGGTAGACACATGTCATACATTTGTCAAAACCCACAAAATGTACAATACCAAGAGTATAACCCTAATGCAAACCATTATCGCTTCGGGTGATAATGATGTGTCAATGTAGGTTCATGGATTCTAACAATATTTTAATAAATGTACCATTGTCCTACAGGATATTGATAGTGGGGAATGCTGTGGGTATTGGACCTCCTCCAATACAGGGGGTGAGAACTCCATATTTTCTGCTTAATTTTGCTGTGCCCCTAAAATTGCTCTAAAAAAATTTAGACTATTAAAAAAAAGAAAAATCTGTATCCTTAACAGTTGAGTCCTCAGTTCCCCTCCCCTGCCCAGATTCCGAAGGCCAGGAGTCAGGCTTTATAGGTCCCTGGCAGGAGATTAAAGAATTCTCTGGATAAAGAACCAGTGCTCTACCTAACAACAACTACCAAATAACTCACAAAATCTTCAATTTTCTTGAACCTACCAGAGCTGAAATCACAATGCAACCTACTGGCTTTCAATCTAAGAAAAGCCTCCAAGGACGGACAGAACACAGCGCACTGGCTCACCTGTGGCAGAGCACAGAAGGAAAATGGGAATGTCATACAGTGGGTAAGAATTCAGCATGGGCAAGTGTGAGAATATAAAAGCCCAGGAAGCCACAGGCACAATCGAGTGTGCCTACTCACAGTCTCTCTTCTATGACTTCAATGGGTGATCGTGAGAAAAACTGCTGACTGGGCAGGGGACAAGAGAAAGCCTACTCAGCGAGACAGGACTGCCACTGCAGGGAAAGCACAAAAACTCCACCCAGATCCTTCTCATCTACAGAACAAAAGCCCTGAGCTACTAGGGTGAAGGCAACAAACCCTCTTTCTCCACCCCCAGGGCACATGTCATATCCTACAGAGGCTGGGGGAAAAGAAACTATCTGGGGAAGGGACAGGAAGCCACTGAATGTAAACGGAAATAGAACTTATCAAAACATGTAGCATGCAGCTCAAACGGGGATTGGCAAACTAGGTTTGCAGCCCGTTTATGTAAATAAAGGAACACAGCCATGCCTATTCATGTACATATTATCTATGGTTGCTTTCCCACTCTACTGGTACATCTGAGTAGTTGCTGTAAACTACATTGAAAAAGAAGATCTCAAATCAGTAACCTAAATGCATACTTCAAAGAACCAGAAAAAGAAGAGTAAACTAAACTCAAAGCTAGCAGAGGAAGAAAATAATACAGAAGCACATGCATGGAGAGAAAGGCCATTAGAGGACACAGCAAGAAGGCCACCAAATGCAAGCCAAGGAGAGAGGCCTTAAGAGAAACCAACCCCGCCAACAGGGCACCTCAATCTCAGACTTCCAAGGCTCCTCAGAACAGTCAATGTTCTGGGAGAGCATGCTCTATCAGCCTGGGTCTTGAAAGAAAAAAGATAAGGGGCAGAGCTGTCAGTGACCCAAAATAGACATCTTAGACATCTGAGAGAAATAAACCTGTTTTGCTATAAGCTAAAGAAAAAAAAAAAAAAAAGATTAGAGATAAATGGAGAACAGAAAAAAGTAGAGAGAATCAACCAACTGAATCAATTGTCAACCAGCATTTTTACTCATGCCTTAGACGGTTCTATGTCCAAAAAAAAAAAAACGAAAAGGATAATAATGTTTCAAAGATTCCATGCTATCAAACAGAATGGAGTATAAAGTGTCCTCAGCCAGGAAGAGGGAAGATGAAGCCAGAATAATATTCCAGCAGCTGACTGGTATCTTCTTTTTAGGAGGCCCTTGGCAGGGAGCTGATTGTTCTGCATCTATGACTTCTCTGCCTCTGACTTCAAGAGACAGTAAATCAAAAGCAAGAATTTCCTGGGTCACGTAGCGAGTGAGTGAAGCCAATATGTCTGACATTTCTCTAATATTTGGGAGAGGCCGTATCAGACCCTGTCTTGCTGGTACATACCCCAACACTATGCCTCCGAATGGCCAGGAATGCAAAACAGACCTTAAGAAGAGCTGTACATGGTATATCACAGAAGCCACAAGACTTTAGAATCTACTGCTAAGAATATCCTGCTTATGGTTTGAGAGATGGAATAAAAATGGAACCATTATAATGTGTTATCTTGTCTGATCACAGGACTCAAATATAGGTTTCTGAATAAGAACTTTGATGTTAGTAAAATTTAATGATGTAAGTCAGGTAGGACTGGAAGATTATTTTATGTAACAGTTACTAAGCACTGTAGACTCTGGTTGCATGTGGTAAGGTACCCTCTTTGAAAGGCTGGAGTCTTCAAAGCCATCTGAGGCCTAGATTTCCAAACAGCAGTATCTGTGCATTAGACTCAGATCCTGGGCTGAGATGCAGATTCCCTGAGTATCTCCTGTGTATAAGTCAAGGACTGAAAATAATTTCAGTTACCTCTTTTGGATACAGACACCTATAGTCTAATTTTTTCATTTCTTCCTTTCATACCTAAATGTGTGCAAAAGAATGAAAATATACAAATGTGTCACCTAAGAGTTCTTCTAAGTACTTTTTTACTCATCCCTCTCTCCATCCCTATGAAGCCATTATTGGGTCCTATCAGTTCAACTTCCAAAATATATCATGAATCTCTGCACTTACTTCTGTTTCCACTGCGACCACCCTAGTGCAAGCTACCACCAGCTCTGGCTCTAGGACCAGGACCACGGTAGTGCTCTCCTAACTGATCTTCCTGCTGTCCCTCACGCTGGATGGCAATACATTCCTTAATCAGCAAAGTGGTTGTCTCAAAACATAAATCATAACATAACCCTTGCTTACAACCTAGTAATAATAGTTTCCCATGACACGTGTACAGGGGAAAAAAAAAAAAACAACTAAACTCCTTTTTGTGGCCTTCAAAGTTATACCTGATCTGGTCCCTATTCCTGACCTAAGCCGGAACCCACTTTCACCAAATGACTCAACAAATCACCACCAGAGACAGGACAGGAAGCAGCACTAGCTGGAAGGATCAGCACCACACAGGCTGTAGAGGTAGTAGAGGCTTTGTGCAAAACTCACAAAGAATTTTAATTTGTGTATATTGAGGCTTAAAGGAAGGGACCCCAACATAATGAATCAACTAACGGTCAAGTTACCAGCACACTTCACTGAATTCAATAAACATTCTTTTCCTTGTAAGTAACAGAGAACCACTGAAGGGATTTAAGCAGAGGAATAACTTGATCTGACTTGCATTTTAAAAATAAAATTCTGATTGTATTGTGGAGGATACATATATTGGGTGGTGTTTGATTAAAGAACTGTCAAAAGGCATCAAAATAACTCAGAAAAGAGCCCTGAAGTTCCTAACATAAACCTTGGGGTGGAGACCTGAGACCTGATTAAAGAGCAATTTCGGCAGTCATACATAGCAAGAAAATCTGGTGGTTGATTAAAAGTGAGAGGAGAAATATACTCTCCCAGATGTTCAGTCTGTTAATGAGTTGATACACCTCTATAAATTTCATTCTATCTTCAATCAGGGTTTATACCTTATGAATTACAGAAGACTTGTATGGTACCTACTTGTGGGGAACGTGGCCAATGCTCCCCGCAAAAAGCTGGGTCCCTTTGGTAGAGCTGCAAGGGATAAGAAAATAATAGAGAAAAATGGAAAATGGAAGAAATAAAAGAATACACTGAGACAAAGATATAGTTTTATAAGTTTATAAAGATTACAGGCAAAGCGGTAGCTCAGGGGGCTCGGACCTCTCCGTTGGTCTCCAGAAAAAGCCCCGAATGAGGTCTTACATGGTAACTTATAGGGAATAGCAAATAATTGCCAGGGGCAACAGGTTTACATAACAGCAGGTAGTTCCTCTCAGGTTAACAGATTTTCAAAAGGCTTCTATGGAAGGCTTCTACAGATTCTTTAACAAATTCTATCTACGTGAGTAAACAGTTACAAAGTCTTTCAAAGGTTAACTTCTAAATTCTAAGGTAAGTTTATCATTTAACAGAAGGGGTAAACAGAGATATATTGGCTCCATGTTTATTAGGTTATTGTGAATGGAGAC
Source organism: Indri indri (assembly GCA_004363605.1). NCBI lineage: Eukaryota > Metazoa > Chordata > Mammalia > Primates > Indriidae > Indri > Indri indri. The sequence goes on from RJWJ010031123.1 coordinate 10,516, forward strand.
AGGTAGTCTAGAGTGGTTTAAACAAGAGCTTTGCTTTAGCCATTCGGGAAGCTGTCTGCTGCCTGTTGGGGGGGGGGGGGCGCTCCATTGTCAGCCTGTAGTTTTTAACAGATTCACTTGTGCTTTACAAAGCAAATCCAAACCGTTAGGTCTGAGAAACACGGTGCCTTGTGGGATACAGCCGCTACTGTCTTTCAGAGGCCCTTCCGCCGTGTAACAGCATGTGAAATGCAAATCAACACATTCACATATTCCTTCAGGGCAAAGCTCTGCAAAACTCCTAAGACAAATCCTGTCCCCAAACACATTTGATATTAATTCATGGAGTGACACCTACTGTTAACTAAAAAAAATATAATGAGGTTTATACTTTGGAAAAAGGAGACCTTTATTTCTCATAAAGCGTAGCAACCTATCAGGTGGCCATTCAAACAAGCTGGAAAGCAGAGCCCTGGCCAGAAGCCAGGCACGCGTGCATCAAAGGACAGACAAAAGGAACAAGAATTTATAATGAGCAGAATGGTCAAATAAATATGTTAAACAAGCTAGAGAAGTCATAAACATTTATGAAAAGAAAAATCATGTGCATTTGTAATTGTGCTTTATCTCTCCCATCCAGTCATGGCTGGGACTCAGTTTTAAGGTGTTCCTGGCGTCCCCTTGGTTGAGAGGGGTCCATTCAGTTAGCAGAGGGCTTAGGATTTTATTTTCAGTTCACACTACTAACTGCAATTACTCACATGCCCTCCAGACAGTGACCTGCTGTTTCAGATAAATCTGGCTAGAATGGGCTATAACTCGGGCACCTCTGACTCCCATGTCTGTATCTCTGCTCTTAGCTCCCATCTTCCCAGCAGAACAGGTACTTCTAACACATCACCCCGAATTTCTCTATATAATGGCCTAAGGCTAATTGTGCTTAACCATTTTTCTGCCCAAGACCAAGGGATATTGCACTCCCATTAGTAACTTTTGGGTATAGGGGTAACGGGTAGTATAAGAATCACTAAGTGGTCCTTTAAAAAACTACACATTTGGAACTTCTTCAGAGTCTGAGTTAAAAGCAGAGGGGTGTCTGCAACCGTGGATGGTAACCTCCATGGGATACTATAAAAAACTACACACTCTTGTCCCCCATCCTGATGGCCACCCATACACCCAACAACAGAGGTGACTGAGAGAAAAAAAGATTGACAACCACCTACCGCTTTACTAAATACAAAGTTAAGGGCTAATAAAATTAATTCAGTAATTAAAGAGAAGAAATACTATGCCAACCTATTTTATAAGCATAAAAATTCTGAAATGCAACAGTAGTAGCCCAAACTAAATTCTAAGCGAAGTGTCTGTGTTTTGAAATATTTTTTCTGTTGTTTCCCATGGCGATAAACATTTTCAGGTCTCAATTTACTTCTCAGCAGGAACTACACATAGTTTAATGAGACGAATATTATGATGCTCTCCCTACTGAGAAAATCTCAGTGCCATTATGGAAGGATTTGAAGGTAATGTAGGAAAGAACTTTAAAGTTCTCAATGTTCAAATCCTTTAGACAAAAAAAATTCATATTTAATTTAACGACAACCTCCCCTAATACATTCCTCTTTCTACTAACCCGACTCCAATTTTCTTTTTTTTTATAGACAATTTTAAAGAAAATACGTAACCCTGAAAAGGAAGCTAAGGTAGATGCCTAAATTACACTCGAAATAAATCATGCTTTGGCAGTTAGTCTGTTCAGGCTGCTATAACAAAACTACCATAAACTAGGTGGCTTATAAACAACAGAAATTTATTTCTTACAACTATAGAGGCTGGAAAGTCCAAGATCAAGATGACAGCAGATTTGGTGGCTGATCCGAGGGCCTGCTCCTCACAGATGGTGTCTCCTATGTATTCCCGCATGGTAGAAACGGCAACTGAGCTCTCTCAGGCCTCTTTTATAAGGGAAGTAATTCCATTCATGAGGGCTCTACCCTTATGACCTTATCACCTCCTAAAGGCCCCATCTCTTAATACTACTGAATTAGGGATTAGGTTTCAACATATGAATTTTGGGGGACACAAACATTCAGACCATAGCAAGAGTGTTTCAAAGTGTGACATAGTAGATGACTTTAGGTAATCAATATTTTTATTTAATATTTATGCATTTATTTTAATGGTCATTAGAAAAAAACATAAGTAGCCCACCATATCTATGAAGTCATATTAGCTACTCTTAGGACAAGATTAAAGAAAGCAGAGGAATTTACATAGACTTCTTGCCTTAAAGGCCCTATACTCTCAGGCACACTCATGTTTTGAGTAATGAGTAACTGAACCTTATAACAATTTTTTTTTAAATAACAGCTTTGAGATATAATTCACATACCAGAAAATTCACCCCTTTAAAGTATACAATTCAGTGGTTTTGAGCAAATTCACAAGGTTGTGCAAACATCACCACTATCAAATTCCAGAATATTTTCATCACCCAAAAAAGAAACCCCATAACCATCAGCATTTCTTCCCACTACACCTTTCCCACAGCCCCTTGCAACTGTTAATCTATGTTCTGTCTCTATGGATTTGCCTATTCTGGACATTTCACAGAAATGGAATCATACAATATGTGGCTTTTTGTGTCTGGCTTCTTTCATTTAGTACAATGTTTTCAAGGCTCATCCATGTTGTAGCATGTGTCGGTATTTCATTTCTTTTCATAGCTAATACCCCATTGTATGTATATACCATATTTTTCTCATTCATCAGTTGATGGACATTGGGTTGTTTCCCCTTTTTAACAATTACAAATATGTTAATACTGCTATGAACATTTGTATACAAGTTTTTATGTGGACGTATGTTTTCAACCTTCTTGGATATATACCTAGGAGAACTGCTAGGTTATATGGTAACTCTATGTTTAACCTTTTGAAAAATTGCCAACTATTTTCCAAAGTGACTGCACCATTTTACAAACCCACCAACAATGTAAAAGTGTTCCAATTTCTCCACAACCTTACCAACACTTTATTGTCCATTTTTAATTACAACCATCCTAGTGGGTGTGAGTGGTATCTCATGGTTTTTACTTACAAATCTCTAATGACTAGTGGTGGTTACCTAATTCTTTGAAAGTATACATGGTATAGATAGTATATACCTCTGGTGTAAAATTTCACATACTGCATTTTTTTGGGCATCACAACATACTTTGTGGCCCTCTGATACTTTCTGCAGTGGTATGTTTCATCATGGGCTCTGACGCTGTTCAGCTCCTGTCTTAGATACCTGCCCAAAGGCATGCCCCTTGTCTAATAAACCTGCTCTCTTCTTTCTCCTCCTACAAAGTCCACAATCTCCACTTCTTCTCTAAGGCCTAGTCTTTATTATATTCCTGCTCCCATCTGTTACCAGGTATAAATGGGAACATGGATATAATAAACACATGCAGAGGAGTTTAGACATGATGTGGCAAACCAGTGGTTCCCAACCTTTTTGGCACCAGGGACCAGTTTCACAGAAGACAATTTTTCCATGGACCAGGGGTGAGGGAGAGATGGTTTTGGGATGATTCAAGCACATTACACTTATTGTGCAGTCAAATCTCTCTGGCAATGATAATCTGTATTTGCAACCACTCCCCAGCATTAGCAACACCTCAGCTCTACCTCAGATCATCAGGCATTAGATTCTCATAAGGAGCATGCAACCCAGATCCCTCACATGCCAGTTTACAGTAGAGTTCATGCTCCTATGAGAATCTAATGCCATCTCTGATCTGATAGACGGTGGAGCTTATGAGGTGATGTGAGTGATGGAGAGTGGCTGTAAATACAGATGAAGCTTCACTTGCTCATCCACCACTCACCTCCTGCTCTACAGCCCTGTTCCTAACAGGCCGTGAACCAGTACTGGTCCGTGGCCCGGGGGTTGGGAACTGCAGTGGTAAACGACAAAGAAAAAATAAGTACTTATGCAGGGGATTACATTTATTAATAGTACTATATCACTATGCAAGATAAACTGAAATAGAAGAGTATGAAAGTCAGGAAACTTTGCAAAAATAAGGTCTACATTGATTCCTACCTGGGGGAATGGAAATGAAATGGAAAAAATCTAAAAGATATTCCAAAGGATAAAAATGAAGACATTTAAAAGTAAAAAGAGAGAGAAGAGGAAAATTTAATTCCAAAGTTCTACTCTAAAAGAGTAGATTTAAGGTATGGTCAGACAGAAATGCTAGAGCTGAGAAAGGAAATTAGGTTTTTTGGGGTTTTTTTTTATCTATTCTTTGGCATATGGGGGATGTCTGATGGAGAAGATGGCTAATTTGATTTTGGACATGTGGCACTGAAGTGATGGCAGATGAAGTCTCAAAAGATGAAATAGATAAAAGCTTCCTTAAATAAATGTAGGGTTCTACCATCCCACAGCAACATTTTATGATCACCAGAATGTATTTCTTGTCTTATCCACGTACATTATTTGGCATTGGGCATCAAATTAACTGGCTACTAAATCATGGTTCTAGTACAGAGTTAGTTTATCAACTCTATCACTAAAATCTTCAAATATCTCCAAGGTTAAAACTATTCATACACAATCTACTAGGAACTTCCTTAGTTTTTGTTAGGAACTTCTTTCCTTTCCAAGGTGATTTGAATTTGGGCATTCAAAACATGCCAAGTATTTGTACCGTGATATAATGAAGCCAAGAGACAAAAACAGAAAAGCTCAACTATTGTAAACATCAGTATTAGAACCGTTAAATCACTAACCTTAGATTGCCCCCACATTGAACTATATCCCATATAAGCCTGGTCTGCAGAATCTACAAATAACTCAAGCAAATCAGTAAGAAAAAATCATACCACCCCATAAAAAAGTGGACAAAAGACATGAACAGAAGCTTTTCAAAAGAAAATAGACTAATGGCCAACAAACATATGAAAAAATGCTCAACATCTCTAATCATCAGGGAAATGCAAATCAAAACCACAATGAGATATCACTTAACTCCAGTTAGAATGGCTTTTATCAAAAAGTCCCAAAACATTAGATGCTACTAGAGTGGATGCAGAGAGAAAGGAACATTTATACACTGTTGGTGGGACTGCAAACTAGTACAACCTCTATGGAAAGTAGTATGGAGATACCTCAAAGAACTAAAAGTAGCCCTACCATTTGATCCAGCAAACCCACTATTGGGTATTTACCCAAAGGAAAAAAGAAAGCCATTTTATTAAAAAGACACTTGCACTTGAATTATTACTGCAGCACAATTTACCATCGCAAAGATGTGGAATCACCCATGTGCCCATCAATTAACTAGTGGATTAATAAAATGTGGTATATGTATTCCATGGAGTACTACTCAGCCATAAAAAATGATGAATTAATACCTTTTTAACAACCTGGATGGAACTGGAGACCATCCTCCTAAATGAAGCATCACAAGAATGGAAAAGCAAACACCACATGTACTCATTATTAAACTGGAACTAACTGATCGACACTCATGTGCACATATGGAAATAAAACTCAACAGAAATCAAGCAGGTGAGAAGGAGCAGGAAGGGATGGGTAAAATCACACCAAACAGGTAGAATGCACACTATCCGGGTGATGGGCACACTTATAACTTTCACTCAAACTGTACAAAAGCAATTTATGTAGCCAAAACATTTGTACTCCCGTAATATTCTGAAATTAAAAAAAAGAAATAAAAGGCCTGGTCAGGTGGACACTCACTAATGTGCTAAAGATGTGGGTTTCTTCCTTCCTGGCATAACCACTACTTATATCACCAACTGCCCCTTTCTCAAAGGGGCTAAGAGGATAGAAATAAGAGCTTAACTATATTGAAAATTTATTCCACAATATGGTTAAAATTAATGTAATCTAACTTGAAACCAGTAAAGGCTGCTGCCCAAATATATACATGTACACTATTACCACTAAAGTAAAGATCCAAAATCTTGGAAGTAACCTCCAATGGCCTTGAAATTACGGTCCTCTTTCTTATTGTTCCCATAGGTAAAAGGCTGGCAAGTGACTGAGCAGCGACAATATTCAAAGTGCACATCATTTATGGCATAAGTTCTAAATTCTGCTATGCTTATGGTAGTATTTTTTATTACCATATATCTAAGAATGGCTGTGTTAAATTCGAGAATGAGACTGAGGAAAAGTGTCGCTAATCAGGAGATTCTATATTTGTATTTAAAATGACAAAAGAGAGCTCTTTCTTAATAATGCATATTACGTTACTTTACTACCTCTCATTTTCTTTTTTTTATTGTCTTAAAAATTTGTGGCTAATCACTGAAAGAGTCATAAATATGGGTTTTTTTCCCTCATTCCCAGAAAGTGCACGTTGTGGCAGACTGTATTTTCTGAAGATGACCACAATATTTCCCATCCCACATGCTCTTCTGCAATGTGATCTTGCCACTCCCTTGTCAAAAAGTAAAGTACAATTCTCCTCTTCTTGAATCTAGGCTGGCCTTAATGATTCACTTATAACCAAGAGAATATGGCAAAAAAGATCTGAGTGACTTTTGAGCCTAGGTCACTAGGAGCCTTGCATCTTCTTTCTCAGTTTCTGGAAGACTCAGTCTCTAGAAGCTGCCATGGTGTGAAAAGCTCAAGTTACATGGAGAGGACAATGTAGGTCCTCTGGTTAACTGGTCCAGCTGGGCCCAGGTTTCAAGTCATCCAGGTCCAGATGCCAGATGAGTAAAGGAGCCGTCATGCAAGGGGATCCACCAATCCCAGCTGTTTAAACTCCCAGCTGATCCAGTCACACCCAGCCATTTGAGTCTTCTATTCTAAAGAGCACAGACATCACAGAACAGAGACAAAGCACCCTGTCATCTCTTCTCTGAAATCCTGACCCCAAAATTCATGAATATAATAAAATGGTTGTTATTTTACAAAAGAATTTTAGGTGCTGTGAAAGGCAGATAACCACAGCAGCAATAGATAACTGGAATATATGTTGGATAACATGGCCACCCCCTCACTTTAATGACCATATTCCACATTTTTCTTCCTCTTTACTGAAACTTTATTTCCAATTAGTTTCTTGCCAACAATAAATGCCCACTGTTAATTTTTCCACTTATTTTGACGGTTCAACTTTAGAAACCATCATATCCAACAAAACCATCTCGTAGGGTTTGGTTTTCAGCTTGTTTTAAAAGCTTCTTTCTCAACATCCTTTCCATATATTGGAATTATTTCAGTTTTTCACTCTTCCAAAATATGTTTGAATTAGGTCATGACTAAGGACATAATTACTTGAAGCAAAATGTTGTGCACCCAACTATAACCATGATAAGTAAACATTCTGTCAGGCATAAGAACTATTCAGCACTTATCGTAAACAAAGCATTGTACCAGTACTTCACATGTTTAACATTATAAATGCTTTATTAATGAGTTGGTTATACATGTACTCTCATCTACAAGTATTATTTTGCCAGAAAAGCACATTTTAATATTTTCAACACAACAAATTGTTGTTTGATATATAACTTTAATATAACTCTTCAAGCAAATGTATTTTTATAAAATACAGTCTATTTTATGAGTTGCTACTATATTATTAGGCATAAATTGGTCACTCACAAATCATAGCATAAAAAAAAGACAGAACTCTATTTCCATCCTGCTGCCTCTAAGTGTTCAATCACTTATAAAGTTTAGACTTTTAAGAAGGTATTCAGTTAAAATCAGGTGTAGTCATCCCAGTTACAATTCAAAGCTCCCTCATGGAACTCTTTCCCTCCTAGTATCACTTCTACTTTCACCCTGCTCAGCTGTGGCCTTTCAGGGTGGCTACCTGGGGATGATTCTGCTTTCTTACTAACATATATTAAGAGTCAAAAGCTATATATCCAGTCAATATTATCCTTTTGCTGATTCTATAAGGTATAGTGGAAAAACATGGGGCAAGGCAGCTAAAGGCGCTGGCAAAACAATGGCTGAAGTGATAGCCCAAGTTTAGTCTAGGACAGATACAGAATGAAGTACAGAAAGGTGGCTGATGAACAGGGAGAAAATGAAGGGGCTAAAAGACCAAAGGGACTGGAGAATGGGTGAAATCTGAAAAAGGAAGGGAGAACTGAAAGGTTAAGTTCATTCATTTAATGAACAAATATTTACAGAATACTTTCCATCTGGAGTTTAAGATTCAGAGGAATATGTGTATGTGTAGCTTGAATAAAAATGAGGATCAGATTTTGAAAAGGTCAAGAAATGTGAGGCTAGGATGTTAGATGCACCCACGGACAGTGACTGCTGGAAGTGTGAAGCACCAAGGAGAGGAGCAAGTAGAAAAGCCAGCTGGCCTAAACCTACAGAATCGTATTTGCATAGGGTCGAGGAGTAACAGTTTACAACTCATGCGATCCTCCCGCCTCAGCCTCCCAAAATGCTGGGATTACAGGCATGAGCCACTGCGCCTCGCCTCTAAAAGACATTTAGATTGTAATAAAATGTCATATCCAGATTTGATTAAGTATCAACGAAAAGGTGGAAACCTAAAAAAATAATTCCATATATCTAGTAAATAGGAGAATATTAGTATTTTTATGTATGTTATTCATTATTTTTTTTTTATTGTTTGTTGTTTATAGGGGTACAGGTGTTTAGGTTATGTATGATGCCCTTGCCCCCTCTTCCCCCCAAGTCCCAGTCCCAAGCATGTCCATCTCTTGGAGGGTGCGCATTGCACCCTTTGTGTATGCATATATCCGTCCCCTCCTCCCCCTCGCCCCTCCCCCTTCCCCCTCTCTCCCTACCCGACATCCAATAGATGCTATTTTTATATGTACACTTATGTGATGTTCAGTCACTACCAATTTGATGGTGAGTACATGTGGTGCTTGTTTTTCCATTCTTGGGATACTTCGCTT
>RJWJ010031124.1:0-19428 GCA_004363605.1 Indri indri
TCCACCAATGAATTATTTTTGTTTTATCATAGATAACATTGGTCCTTCCTGGCAATATCAGCATGATTTGTCTCTTAAAACCATGCCTGTATCTTGACTGTGGTGGTGGATATATAACATACACATGTGTTAAAATTATATAGAACTAAATACATACACGCAAATGAGTACAAGTAAACCTTGGGAAATCTGAGTAAGATCCGTGGATTGTATCGTTGTCAATATCCTGGTTGTGCTATTGTAGTGTTGTTTTGTAAGGCACTACCATTGGGAGAAACTGGGTAAATGGTGTATGGGATCTCACTGTATTACTTCTTACAATTGCACATAAATTTACAATTATCCCAAAATAAGTTTAATTTAAAAATCTGATTCATGAAAAGAAAATATTTTGACATGTAGGAAGATTGTTAACTCACATTGTTAGCTTTCCTCTATTTTGGTGGCTGCCTAAAACAAAGATTTTCCTCACATATTAGTAACTTAAAGTCTCTGTTAATGATATAGTTTAGTCTATAACTGAATCCAAGTCACAACACCTAACTCCTGTGAAATTTCAGTAAAAGTAGAAAACTATCTAATTATTTTTTGACAGATTTTACAATGAAGACTTAACTAAATATCTATGGAATTGCTTCTCTTAATTTTTTTCTTTTTACTTATTTTTCTTTGTTTTTCCTGCCCTTAGTAAGGGTTCTTTATTAAAGGAGAAAAGTCATAAAGGGAGAAAGAGTCTGAGGAATTGTGAATAAGAATTGAGGTGTGGGGAGAAATTATGTTCCTTTGTGTTGGTGATTAGAGTATTTAACAGATGCGTGAATGGCTAAGAGTCTCAAGGATTATGTTAGGGTAGCTTGCTGAGGTATTCCCAATGCTGTTCTTTATTGAAGGCCCTGGAGCCTGAATTCTTTCACAAAGACCATTAGATAGGGGAATTGGAAGAAAGTAACATAGTAAAAGCAACAAAAAGACCAGGTGTTCAGAAGTTGAATTTGAGTGATCTATGGATCATTGGTCAAACAGAATATATGTATGTCTCTTAATTGATAGGACTAACTTCAGTGACCTTAAATTGAAGCAAAAATATATGCAACCCATCTTTTGATATTGGTAGGGTTGTTCAGTGGAGTTACCCAACATTTGTATTAATAGAATATGAGTGAATTTCTTAGTAATTACTTGAGACATTTTAATGTGGTCGGAGAAAAAAATCTGACTTGGCGATATGCAGCTAACATTAAATTTTCATCTTTTTCTAGGTGCATCCAAATGAACTAACAAATGGTGTCATAAATGCTGCATTTATGCTTCTTTTCAAAGATCTTATCAAACTTTTTGCTTGCTACAATGATGGAGTTATTAACTTACTCGGTAGGTATAACTACTGAAAACATCTGGGCTGATGGGATACATGGTAAGACCGCGCATTTTGTGGGGTGAGTCTGTTGTCTCACCTCTTGTGCAGTAAAGTAAGTGCCTTAACAGAGGCAGTGTTGTGCAGAATACCATGATGGTGAGTATGTCCACAGATGGGGGCACTGGCAGAGCAATATGGGCAGACAGAGTGAATCCGTATCTAGGCTGTCTCTTACAGTGTAGACACATTGCTGCTGTCCTCCCTAATAAAAGGAATTAATCCTCAACATGTTACTGGGTGGATGGCTGATCTCCCTGGTCTATGCTATTATGGTGGAAGCTCAGCGTTAATCCCAGGTGTTAGCCAACTGAGGACTCAGCAGCGATGGTAGTCATATAAGCCTTGGTGGTGGGAAGCCTGTGCTGTTCAGCCTATTCATAACCTCCATTTCTGATGTCATGGCTACTTCCTGTAGAATTCTCTTGTCCCCCTGATTTTTGAGAGCCATTTTGTGGTATATGCCATTTAGTTTGTATTCACATGTGATGAAGATAGTCTCACGCTCTTTATCTATTCTGAGAGGTCCATCCACTACCTTTTCCCCAGACCTTCTTGTCACCAATTTTTCAACTTTATTTTTTTCCTGTTTCTTCTCATTCAGGCCAACGGTTAGTTGTTACCCAAAATTGGATGTAGTTCCATGTGTTTTGCCATCTTTCCTTTGACAAAAAGTGGAACATCAGATAGATATACTGCTGGAAGTTTGGCTTACTGTGAAGATTTCTTTCTGCTGTCAAGGTCACCCCTGTAAGGAGAGATGATTCAGCAGATCACTTCCAGCTGGTGTCAGCATGAGGAACCATCTCTAAACCAAAGTTGAATTTTTTCTTCTTCAGTCAGCTGGCCATAAGAAACTCTCTGGAGACCATAGGTGTGATTTGAGGGAGAAATGGGAGAAATGACAGTACAGAAGAGTGGGTGTACTGGGAATATGAACCATCTGTTCAGACAGCCTACCTGATTATTCACAACCTGCTCGCAGCTGATCTCTTATATACCACTTCTATTTCATGATGGAGTATTCTCACATTTGTCCTACTTTATGGTTTAGTGCGTTAGATAGCACCCACTTTAGGCCTGATGATCACTTGATGTTCTATGGTCAAGATCTAAGTCTCTAGAAGTAAGCCAAGAGCAATTTTTCCAAAGGAGATCAGTTACTGTCTGAAAAAGACATGGCTCTGCTCCAAAGCAGTGGAGGCCAGTACTGGAGTGTACCAGAGGCATTCCACAGCATTTGAATCTGCTGTAGACTTTTTAAATACCTTTAGATCTGCTGAAACAAAGGCCCATGTGGCTTCAGTTTGGAACAGTTGCAGAATCTCTCCTGATCTGGATCCCACTCATATCTGATACCTCAGCAGATACTCTGTTTAAAGCAGCACACACATGCATGTCCTATGTGTTGCCTCCAATGCCAAAGGAGCTCAGCAAACTTTTGCCTCCATTTTAGATACAGAGAGTGCAGCACGGTTCAAAATTTGTCTTTCACATGGAGGATATTTCTCTGAAATGCCCAGACTTTTGGACCCTCAGAAATTTCATTGAGGTAGAAGGGCTCTGACTTTTCATACATTCTGTCTCCCATCCTTTGACATGCGTGTGACTTATCAAGGCACCTAGCATACCTAAAATTTTTGCCCAATAGTTACAATCAGCATGATGTCACCAAAGTGATATCTTACGGAATTATGACAGCCAGAGAGGTTGATATCCTGGAAATAAAACAGCGAGGGTGTACTGGCATCCTAGCCATGGGACAGCAAACTACTTCCGATGTTCTCTGCTTATTAGGATAAAGATAAAAGCATTTTCTGGTTCAATAGCTGTCTATCAGGTATCAGGAGATATGCTGAATTTCCTCTGGTTAAAGAGGATGCATCTGGATCTCTGAAAGTAGGATTCATAACCTGGTTAACCTACTGTTAACATCTAAAATCCATTTATCTTTTGGACGAACCAAATATGCAGGTTAATTGGGGATGCAATGGAATCGCTACCTCTGCATCTTTGCAGAAATCAGGAAACCAGTGTGGGGATTCTGCTTATTAATATTTCAAAATATGTCTGTTCAAACTATGTATTCAGAAAGCTGAGGAAATAACCACAAATAGTTTTGAGCATCCATTGGATCTAATTTTTTTTTATAACTTAATTCTCATAAAGCCTCCACTCATTCTAGAACATATAGTGACATTTTGGGTCCCCAGGGAGTAATATCAGACTAGAATCAGTCTCTCTGAAAAGTGTGGGTGTATAAAGCTGACTTCGAGTTTCCAGTTCCACATGTAAGGATCTTGGAAGTCGCCACTTTGTCCCAACAGTAAGTAAAAAGCTGAACAGACTGAAAAATCAACAACTCTTCTTGGATCCACCAGAGAGCTGAGGACACAGAGCAAACCTCTGCCGCCAAGATTGGAGAAACAGACAGATGAACACAGGGAGTCATGGCTTACTGGAACAGACACTCATGAATGGAAACTGCCATGGGAACCAGTGCTGAGGTGGGAAAACCTAAACTATAACTGATGAATTGCTGGAGGCACAATGTGGACAAGTCTGAGAGTTAAAAATTCCAAGGGGACCCGGTCAATCAGAGTACACATACTTTTGTTTTACCTCCAGGAGCTCAACCAGGTTCCCATAGTAAATATTGAAGAAAAATCCCCTTGTGCTTCTGGCAGGGGAAGGGGGAAAGGAACTATTTTGAAATATGCCAGAGCACTCAACAGAAACTGTTTAGTCAATGCCTAACCTGCTGGAGTTTTATCAGAGACCAACTGACCTGGGGGAAGAGAAATACACAACTCCAACCAGCTCTTAGCCTTCCCATGTGGAAAGGAAAATACTCAACTGCAGTCCGGTTTATCCCTCTTGTCCCACCTAAGGTGGGAGAAAAAACTGAGAAGCATTTGTGAGGTTCACAGTCCAGAGACACAGACTCACTAAAAGACATCTAATCATAGGACTGTAGAACACTTCCCCTCCCCACACACCTTAACACCACATTACTAAAGACCTATTTACAACAGTTCCTTTTACCTGGTACCTCATGTCCAGCTATCAAGAAAAAATGACAAGTCACACTAAAAGACAAAAAAACAGTTTGAAGAGACAGAGCAAGCATCAGAAGCAGACATGGCAGAGATGTTGGAATTATTAGACTAGGAATTTGAAGCAATTATGATTAATATGCTAAGGGCTCTAGTGGATAAAGTAGAGAACAGATGGGCAGTGTAAGCAGAGAGATGGGTCCCTAAAGAACTAAAAAGAAGTGCTAGAGATCAAAAACACTGTAACAAAAATGAAGAATGCCTTTGATGGGCTTATTAGTAAAATGGACACAGATGAGGAAATGCCAACCTAAACTTGTGGGTATATTGTATCAACAGAAATCTCTAAAACTAAAAAGCACAGAGAACAAAGACTAAAAACAAACCAAAATCAGAAAAAAAAAAAAAAAAAAAAAAAAAAAAAAAAAAAAAAAAAAAAAAAAAAAAAAAAAAAAAAAAAAAAAAAAAAAAAAAAAAAAAAAAAAAAAGGAACAGAGTATTCAAGGACTATGTAATGGGAATTCCAGAAGAAAAAGAAGAGAGAAAGGAACAGAAGAAATACTTGAAATAGTAACGACTGAGAATTTCTCCAAGTTAATGTCAGACACTAAACCACAGATCCAGAAAGCTCAGAGAACACCAAGTAGGATAGATGCCCAAAAACTACCACAAAGCATATCATTTTCAAACTACAGAAAAAAATCATGAAATAACACAGAGAGAAAAAACATCTTGTCTATAGAGGTGCAAAAATAGGAATTATATGCAACTTGTCCTCAGAAGCCATGAAAAACAGAAGAGAATGAAGTGAAATATTTAGTGTTGAGACAAAAAAAAAATACCCACCAACCTAGAATTCTTTACCCTGTGAAATTATCTTTCAAAAGTGAAGGAGAAATAAAAACTTTCTCAGACAAAAATAAATAAATAAATAAGGAATTTGTTGCCAGTAGACCTGCCTTGCAAAAAAATGTTGAGAAGTTCTTTAGAAAGAAAGAAAATTATGTACATCGGAAACTTGGATCTATATAAAGAAAGAGCATCAAAGAAGGAATGAGTGAAGGTAAAATAAAACTTTTATTTTCCTTATTCTTAATTGATCTAAATAACAGTTCAAAATAATAATAAAAACAATGTATTCATTTTGTTTATGTACATATATATACACCTATATATGATCATGTGTGCTTATACATAAGTGAAATGAATGACAGCCGTAATACAAATGATAGTAGAGAGGAATTAGGAATTTTCTTATTATAAAATTCTCACACTACCCTGAAGTAATGTGGTATTATTTGAAAGTAAATATATATTGCAAACTCTAGGGCAACCACTAAGAAAAGTTAAAAAAATAAAAGATATAACTGCTATGCTAAGAAAGGAGAGAAAATAGAATCATATAAAATGCTCAATTAAAAACACAAAAATCAGAAAAAGTGGAAGATAAAAATAAAAACAAAGAACAAGGGCAATAAATAGAAAACAGTAGCAAATGTGGTAGATACTGATCCAACAATATCAAAAATCACTTTAAACCTCAATGGTCTAAATACACCCATTAAAAGACAAAGATTTCCAGAATTCATCCAAAAAAACCCCAAGACCTAGCTATATGTTAACTACAGAAAATCCACTTTAAATATAGAGACACTCATAAATTAAGAGTAAAGGATTGGAGAAAAATACACTGTGGTAACACTAATCAAAAGAAAGCAAGAGTAGCTGTATTAAGTTCAGACAGGGCAGACTTCACCACAAGGAAACTTATCAGGGATAAAGAAGGGCATTACATAATGGTAAAGGGCTCAATTCTCCAAGAAGACACAATAATCCTTAATATTGTATATGCACCTAAGAGCAGAGCATCAAAATCTGTGAAACAAAAACAACTAGAACTACAAGGAGAAATAGATGAATCCACTGGCATTGCTGGAGACTTCAGTACCTCTCTATCAGAAATAGATCCAGCAGGCGGAAAATCAGTAAGGATAAAGTTGAGCTTAGCAATACCGTCAGTCAACTGGACAGCTATGGACAATTTCATCCAACAACAGCATATAATGCACATTCTTCTTAAGCTTGCATGAAACATTCGCCAAGACCGACCACAATCTGGGCCATAAAACACATTACCTTAACAAATTTAAAAGAATAGGAATCAGGTCAGGCACAGTGACTCATGCCTGTAATCGCAGTACTTTGAAAGGCCAAGGCAGAAGGATCAGTTGAGGCCAGGACTTTAAAACCAGCCTGGGCAACATAGCTAGCCTTTGTCCTTCCAAAAATTTAAGAAATTAGCTGGGTGTGGTGGCATACACCTGTAGTACTAGCTACTCGAGAGGCTGAGGCAGGAGGATCGCTTGAGCCCAAGAGTTCGAGGTTGCAGTGATCTATGATGGTGCCACTGCACTCCAGCCTGGATGACAGAATGAGAGTCTGTCTCTTAAAAAAAAAAAAAAAAATAGAAATAATACAATGTCTGCTCTCAGACACAATGTGATTAAACTAAAAATCAGTAACAGAAAAATAACTGGAAAATCCTGAAACAAGTGGAGAGTAAACCACACACTTCTAAATAACACGTGGGTCAAAGAAGAAATCTCAAGAGAAATTTTAAAATATTTTTAACTAAATGACAACAATAATACAACTTATCAAAATTTGTTGGATGCAGTGCAAACAGTGCTTAGAGGGAAATTTATAGCATTGAATGCATATACTAGAAAAGAAAAAAGATGTAAAATCAATCATCTAAGCTTCCACCTTGGGAAACTATGAAAAAAGTAAGTTATCCAAAGTACGCAGAAGAAAAAAATAGTAAGAATTAGAGCAGAAATCAATGGAATTGAAAACAGGAAATCAGTAGAGAAAATTAATAAAACCAAAAATTGGTTCTTTTAAAAGATCAATAAAAATCAGTAAGTCTCTAGGCAGGCTAAGAGAAGGAAAAAAGAGGACTCAAATTACTGATATCAGAAATTAAAGATGGGACATCACTACAGATTTCATGGACATGAAAAGGATAATAAGAGAATATTATGAACAACTCTATGCCCACAAATTTGGTAACCTAGATGAAATGGAACAATTCCTGAAAAGACACAATCTGCCAAAACTCACACAAGAAGACATAGACAACCTGAACAGGCTCTATATTTATTCAGGAAATTCAATCAATAGTTAATAACTTTGAAAACAGAAAATACCAGGCCCAGATGGGTTCACTGGCAAATCCTATCAAATATTTAAGTGAGAAATTATACTAATTCTCTACAATCTCTTCCAGAGTACAGAAGTAGAAGGAATGCTTCATAACTCATTCTACGAGGTCAGCATAATGTTAACACCAAAACCAGACAAAGACATTACAAGAAAAGGAAACTACAGACCAATATCTCTCATGAACACAGATGAAAAATCCTCAACAAAATATTAGCAAATTAAATGCAACAATGTATAAAAAGAATTATATACCATGACCAAGTGGGCTTTACCCAGGTGTGCAAAGCTGGTCCAACACCTAAAAATCAATTAATATAATCTACATCAATAAACTAAAAGAGAAAAATCACATGATCATATCATATCAATAGATGCCCCCAAAAAATCATATGACAAAATCCAACACTTTCTTAGATAAAAATTCTCAGTAAACTAAGAATAGAGGGGAAATTCCTCAGCTTGATAGCTTATAGCTAACATCATACTTAATGGTAAAAAACTAGGACCTTTCCCACTAAGATCAGGAACAAGGCAAAGTGTCCCTTCTCACCACTGCTTTTCAACATCATGCTGGAAGTCTTAGCTAATGCAATAAACAAGAAAAGGAAATAAAAGGTATACAGATTTGGAATGAAGAAATAAAACTGTCTTTGTTCACAGATAACATGATTGTCTATGTGGAAAATCCAAAAGAATTGACAAAAAAAAAAAAATGCTGGAACTAATAAGTGACTCTAACAAGGTTGCAGGATAAAAGGTTAATATACAAAAGTCAATTGCTTTCTGATATACCAGCAATGAATAAGTGGAATTTGAAATTAAAAACACAATGCTATTTACATCAGTACCCCTAAAAATAAAATACTTAGGTATAAACCTAACAAAATTTCTATAAGATCTATTTGAAGAAACTCTTATGAAAGAACTAAAAGAACTGAATAAATGGAGAGACATTCCATGTTCATGGGTAGGTAAATTCAATATTGTCAATATGTCAATTCTTCCTAAATTGATTTGTAGATTCAATGCAGTACCATACAAAATTCCAGCAAGTTATTTTGTGGATATTGACAAACTAATTTTAAAGTTTATGCAGGGAGGTAAAAGACCCAGAATAGCTAACACAGTATTGATGAAGAAGAGCAAAGTTGAAGGACTGATACTACCAAACTTCAAAACCATCTATAATGCTACAGTAATCAAGACAATGTGATATTGACAAAAGAATAGACAAATAGATCAGTGGAACAGAACAGAGAGCCCAGAAATAGACCCACATTAATATAAACCGATCTACAACAAAGGAGCAAAGATAGTCTTTTCAACAAATGATGCTGAGACAACTGGACATCCGTGTGTAAAAAATGAAACTAGACACAGACCTTACACCATTCACAAAAATTAACTCAAAGCGGATCATAGACCTAAACGCAAAGTGCAAAACTATAAAAATCCTGGAAGATAACATAGGAGAAAATCTAGATGACCTTGGGTATGGTGATGACTTTTTAGATATAATACCAAAGGTATGATCCCTGCAAGAAATAACTGATAAGCTAGACTTCATTAAAAATTAAAACTTCTGCTCTGAAAGACAATGTAAAGAGAGAAGACATGCCACAGACTTCAAGAAAACATTTGCAGAAGACACATCTGATAAAGAACTGTCATACAGAATATGCAAAGAACTCTTAAAATTTAACAATAAGAAAACAAACAACCCAATTAAAAATGGGCCAAAGACTTCACCAACAAAGATATACAGATGTCAACTAAACATGAAAAAATGCTCTATATCATAAGTCATCAAGGGAAGTGTAAATTAAAACATCAATGATATACTACTAGACACCTATTAGAAAGACCAACATTTAGAACACTGACACCACCACCACATGCTGACCAGGATATGAAGCAATGGGAACTGTCAGTCATTGCTCATGGGAATGCAAAATGGTACAACCACTTTGGAATACAGTTTGGCAGTTTCTTACAAAACTAAATATACTCTTAGTATACAAGAGTTAGTTGTATACGACAGCAGTTGTGCTCCTTGGTATTTACCCACAGGGATTGAAAACTTACGTATGCACAAAAACCTGCACGTAGATTTATAGCGTCTTTATTCATAATTTCCAAAACTTGGAAGCAAGATGTCCTTCAGTAGGTGAATGAATAAACTGTAGTATAATATCCAGACAGTGGATATTATTCAGTGCTAAAAAGAAATGAACTATCAAGCCATGAAAAAGTGTGGGGAACATGCATATTACTAAGTGAAGTAAGCCATTCTGAAAAGTCTACATACTGTATAATTCCAACTATATGACATTCTGGAAAAGGCAAAACTATAGAGACAGTAAAAAGCGGTGGTTGGTTGACAGGGAGGAATGAACAGGCAGAACACAGATGATTTTCAGGGCATTGAAAATACCCTGTATGATACCATAATGTTGGATTCGGGTCATCATCATTTGTCCAAACCCATGGAATGTACAACACCAAGAGTGAATGGTAACGTAAACTACAAACTTTGGGTGATAATGATGTGTCAACGTAGGTTCATCAATTTTAACTAATGTAGCACTCTTGGGGGATGTTGATAATGGGGGAGGCTATGCATGTTTTGGGGTAGGGGAAATATGGGAAGTCTCTGTACCTTCCATTTAATTTTGCTGTGAACCTAAAACTGCTCTGAAAAAATAGTCTTTTTAAAAAAATCTGGATATGTCCCTCTCCCCTGTGGAAAAGTGCTTTCTACAGTGTTCAAGGACTTTCCACAAGAATATCTGGAGGGTTCATTAAAGCTCAGGTTGCTGGACCCCAGCTGAGAGTTTCTAATTCAGTGAGTATGAGGAGGGGCCTGAGAATCTGTATTCCTAATAAGATCCTAAGTGATGCTGTTCCTAGTGGTTTGGGGACTTCGGTTTGAGAATTACTGTGTTAAAGCCACTCCCAGATGCTCAGGCTAGCATTTTGAATTCACACTTTTTAGCATGTTCATTCAATTCGATAAATTATCAATTACATGACAAACCTAATGTAATATTTTTTCTTTCCTGGCCAGCAACTTTAGGATCCATTCCAATCCTCCAGGTTTTTGTCAATTAGGGCTGCTAGATCCAGGGGGGAAATACTGGATAGCCAGTTAAATTTATATTTCAGATCAACATGAATAATTTTTTTTTAGTATTAATAGGTCCCATGCAATGTTTGGGACATACTTATACTAAAAATTGTTTGTTGTTTATCTACAATTTAACTTGGTGTCTTATATTTTATCTGACAACTCTACTGCCAATATAAATTTGCAGCATCTTGCACTTCTTTAGGTAAAGAAAGTGGGTCAGAGCTGCTGGGTCAGACTTTGTACTTGTCTCCCTAGGTGTGCTAGAATTGCTGGATTCTAAATCTCATTTTAGAATTGAAGCAGTTGGCAGGGAAGGAGGGAGTAGGGAGATAGAGCATGAGGAGGTTTTCATTCCCTTGTGAAACCTGGCTTGACACAAGGCCCCTCCAGGCAAGACAGGACCAGCTTCTTCAGACAGGAGGAAAAGCTTCTTCTGGCAAGGGAAGCTCATTTTTGTTTGAATTTACCCACGTGTTCTCCTTTCCAGTTTTCTTTCTGAATAAATGCCCTAACTCTCACAAAGGAGACCATGACGAGGCTGTAAATGTAATTTACCCACATATGCTAAATTCAGCAACTCACAAGATTAGACACTTATCTGAC
Organism: Indri indri; assembly: GCA_004363605.1. Classification (NCBI taxonomy): domain Eukaryota; kingdom Metazoa; phylum Chordata; class Mammalia; order Primates; family Indriidae; genus Indri; species Indri indri. The sequence goes on from RJWJ010031124.1 coordinate 11,429, forward strand.
TTTCAGCTATGACCGCCCTGTGGCTGCAAGAAATAAGATTATTTTAGGGCAATGTTGGACTGCCACAGTCAGACTATGCCAGAACCAATAATTCAAAACCCTGTGTTGTCATTTTCCTTTTAAAACTCTACAGGAGAGTCAGGAACAGCCATCCACCCTGCAGTTCTAGTTGCCTTGTCCCCATCATGGTGGTCTATCCCAGCAGCTACTTGGTCTTATAAGCTTCATTTCAGGTGCTCATTTCAGAAAACCATAGGTGATAAGTAATTATTTTGCTCCTACATAGACAGACTCCAAAAATCCAGTTTTCCAATAGTTGCAGTTGGTCATCACTGCCTTCAAATCTAATCAGGTTACATATCTAATCCAGAATTCCTACATTTGAGATTTTTGAGAGTCTGTTTTCTGCAGCCACTTTAGGTACCAAATACTGTGTCTGCTCAAGACACAGAAACCACTCTACATATTCTAAATAGAAAGAAATTTAACACAGAGAATTAGGTGCTTGTATAAATATTGGAAGCCTGTAGGAACTGGTTTTAGGCTCGGCCTCCTGAAATGGTTCCCAGAATAGTAAGTACTCATACTGTAGAAAAGCTACTACTTCTGAGTCTGCCAGTTTAAGCTACACTGAAAACAAGAAGCTGCTGCTGCCACCAGAGCAGCCCTGCAACCCTAAGAAGCTAGAGAACAGACACCTGAAGCTATTATAAAATCCAGGAATTAAGGAGTCAGATCAAGTGTCTGTGACCTCAACTATTACTCCTCAAAACCCGGGAAGTCAGAAAGTGGAGAGTAGAATGCTGCTGAAGGATAATCTCCTGTTTCTATGATCTCATCTGTCAAAAGCAATAGCTGAAAAGATGCAAGAAGATGGCTCCTGCCTCAGTTTGACCTTCCAGATCTCCCTCATGTCTGTATAATTTGTAGAACTGAATTCATGTCCAGAACCCTGGCTTCACACGAATCTGGAAGAGAACAGAATGGAGGTTGGGTGAGCTAATCATCATCAAACACAGTGTTCTGGAGATTTTTGCCTTTAGTGAGGAAAGGTTCTTGCTCTTACATACAAAGTTCAAAACCAAATATATCTGTATTTCAGGTTGGAGATTTTATTGGTAAGCTGGATAGGATAGACTTTCCTGTTCTCCTTGGTTGGCTGACCTTACTCTTCCTTTCTGTCATAAATATAACCTTTCACTAAAGTTCATTTCTAGCCGTCTCCTTGTCTACTTGTTATGTATGTTCTTCATTGGAAAACCTGTCATCTCCATTATGATGAGTCCCAAATGGGACTCAGTCCTTACCTCTCTTCTGAGCTTCAGTATTGCGTGTCTTAGTTTTCATAGACACTGAAATTTAGATACTGCATTCTTACCTAAAACTCAGAATTTCTAAAACCGAACTTTTAAACGTATGCTTCCTAATCTCTTTATTTTTGTTTATATATAATTAGTCTTTTAAACCTAAAACCTCACTTCATTTTCAGTTGTTCATCTTCCTTAAATCCACAGCCAGTCAGAAGTGAAGTTCTGTTGACTCATTCTCATATTCTTTCAACAGTGTCCCTTGTTTCATTCCCACTTCTGCCTCAAGAATGTCAGATTTAGTGTCTTTACAGTTCATTTAGTAATTAAACATGTTCAGCCTTGTGATCCTTCTCTGTTGTCTTGAACAGCTACTGAAATGCTGGTTTGCTTTACTTCATGTTGTCTTCACAGATAGATTGTATTAAGAATGTGTTTTCTCTTCATATTAAAATAATCATTCAAGACATAATCTTTTCATTAAATTTTAAAATGATAGTCTAACTTAGGAGTAGAAAAGGAGATTTGTACCTTTTTATATTAAGGACCTGACTTTTTAAAGCAATGGAAGTGTATATTTTTGCCTTAAAACATTCTAGTCTTAAGTGGCCTTTATTCAGCACTGTTGTGAAAACTGCTCTTGTTAACATGACAATCTAGAAGATAGACGTGCAAGACAGTATTCTAATTGTCTTGAGGCATGTATGTGTTTTGTTCGTTTACTAGAAAGTGCTAGGAATTAGCCTTAAAAATATGTTGCGGGTTAATTTTAATTTAGGACTTCGTAACCAATACTTTACATCTAATGTTGGAATCCATATTGGTGCTACAAATCTTCACAAATGTTTTATTGCTGTAATGAAACTCTGACTTGTAAGTAAGCTGTTTTCCTTACTAACTAATAGTCATTAATAATAGTCCATGTAGTTTCCATGTAGAAACTCTCAGAGACGAGATTCCTTTTCATTTGGTTGCTTTCCTAGGACAGTTATCCTTTGAACATTAACACTAATATCTCAAGGGTAACTTATCACAGTTTTACAAAGACTGATATTGCAAACATCAAATTTGATCATTTCAAATACTGAAAATCAACATATGTTATCCTTAATATGAAAGAGAGGTAGAGCCTTGTTTTGGGGCAACCAATCCCTCTGTAAAAGTGTTAATTTCCCTAACCCTGGGCTGGCCTCTAAGGGGAAAGGGAACCTCATAGCTTTGCTTGTATCAGTAAAATTGTACATGTTGCCTTTCTGTCATTACCACTATTATAGAAACAATTATGAGATTATAACCTAAAGCCACAATTATTGAATGTTTTCTATTGCTGAATCCCAAATTATTATGAAGGATACAAACCATTTTAAAAGCACCCAGCAGAGACAGAGAAAAGTTGCTTAAACTTTTGGAGTACTGGTTCTAAATGGAAATTGAGATTATTTAGTTTGATTTCTCTTTTGTGCTCTTGCTGAACATCTGGTTCAAAAATATAAACTTAGATTATACTAAAGAGAAGTAATTTAGATATTTGGAAGATATTTATGTGCAGATTGTTTAGGAAGAGAGAAAGAAGCTCATGCCTATAATCTCAGCACTTTGGGAGGCTGAAGCAGGAGGATTGCTAGAGGCCAGGAGTTCGAGACCAGCATGGGCAACATAGTGAGACCCTGTCTGTACAGAAAATATAAAAATTAACCAGGCATGGTGGTACATGCTTGTAGACCTAGCTACTCACGAGGCTGAGGCAGGAGGATCACTTGAGCCTAGGAGTTTAAGGCTATAGTGAGCTATGATCATGCCACTGCACTTCAGCCTGGGTGACAGAGGGACACCCTATCTCAAAAATAAATAAATAGAGAAGTATGTTTTACTAGAATAAGTCCTTATTTTCAAATTTTTAAACTAAAAAGTATTTGCTCCTTTATAACACCATGAGTCTATGTATATCATTAGAAAACAGGATAGAGTGGATCAAGAAAATATCCTCAGATTTGGTCATTTCTTTAAAAAGACTCTTTCTCTCAAATCTTAACAAGTAGAAAACAGTACGTGTTTGTTTTCTTGATCTTTTCACTTCCCTTAAATACCCTCCAGGGGAGGTCCATGCTAAAAGTAAAATTACCCAAAGACTGTCAACAGAAGGTAATGAGTAGCTGCTCTTGATAATCAGTTCTTTGTGTAATTATATATTATTAAACTTTCCTTGAGAAAATTAAAAATACTTTTGAGGTAGTAAAATTACATGCTGAATGAAATAACTCTCAAGTATGAGAAAATATAAAAATAGTATGTGTTTAACCATGTGCATATATAAAATAATAAACTTAAAAAGAAGATTCTGGTCCATCAGGTAGAATCCTGAGTTGCCTGGGAGCTTTTGTAGACATTGGCCTACTGCGTCTCCATCTGCAATGTCAGTTATCAGCTCACCGAGTCCATGAATGAATGACGAAAACACTGACAAAAGTACTAGTTTTCTTCAAGGCACGTATGGGAAAAACACTCTCATACAGGAATTATAATGGAGCCGCAGTACCTCAATGACTATGAATTCTAGTCTTGGGAGTGCGAAAGAGAACAGTGAAATGATCCTCTGTTTTTCTGTCCAGAAAGCAAAAAGTTGAGAAAGAAGACATGATTACAGACTAAAAAGTCATGAAGGGTCTGGTAAACCAAATGTTTTTCACAAAGCTCTACTATTTTATAGCTAAAAGACACACCATAATGTTTGAAAAAAATAATTTATGACCAATTAAGTCAGGTATCGATTTATACAGAAGGTACAGGATTTAAAGAATTCTTTAACTCAGGAAGGTTTACAGATTTTTACTTTATAGCTGTGGTCCCCAACTCTGGGACCACAGACTGGTACTGGTCCATGGCCTGTTATGAACCCCGCCGCACAGAAGGTGGTGAGTGGCAGGTGAGCACGCGAAGCTTCATCTGTATTTACAGTGCACCCCCCCACCCCTCCTTGCATCACTGCATAAGTTCCTCCTCCTGTCAGATCAGCGCAGGCATCAGATTCTTATAGGAGCGCGAACCCTGCCGTAAACTGCACATGCAGGGATCTAGGTTGCGTGCTCCTTATGAGAATCTAATGCCTGATGATCTGAAGTAGAGCTGACTAGCACTGGGGAGAGGCTGCAAATACAGATTATCATTAGCACAGAGGTTTGACTGCACAATAAACGTAATGCGCTTGAATCATCCTGAAACCCCCCACCCCAAAGGAAAAATTGTCTTCCGTAAAACCGGTCCCTGGTGCCAAAAAGGTTGGGGACCGTTGCTTTATAGTATATCGATCATTTATAGTGAACTAATAAGAAAATAAAGATGCCATGGAATGCAGTCATAACTTCAGAGATTATGAGAAAGAATCTGCACTTATTTTCCAAGACAGAATATTGGGATATATGGATCATGAATTTGACCTGTTGTGACAGTTCATATATTCCTCTGCTTTAATTCTGTTTTCATTATTTCAGTTGTTTACTGTGGGACACATGATTATCTTGTCTTTCTTAAACTGTTCAGGCTCCTCTTGTTAAGGTACTTTATTACCTCATACAGGTTTTAGTGCCAAGTGTTTTGATTCAAACATTAATTTAAGTTTTAAGTAGTAAGCTTAACATAAGCTTAGAAGAAAATATAATACTCTTTTCCAATTGCTTATCTCTTTTTCTCTTGTAGAAAAGTTTTTTGAAATGAAGAAAGGACAATGTAAAGATGCTCTAGAAATTTACAAACGATTCCTAACTAGAATGACACGGGTGTCTGAATTTCTCAAGGTTGCCGAGGTAAGTAATAGGAAGTTTTGTTGGGAATATAATTTTTAAAACATTAACTCCTGTATCTGGAGTACATAATAGAGTGTAAACTATGGCGAGACATTCTGCCACAGAGTCACGGTGTGTTAGGGTTGGAAGGGACTCATCCCACCTCCCGCTCGGCTGCGCTCGGCACGCCTGCGTCCTGGTCAGATGAGCATTCTGCATTCACATCCGAGTGTCGTGGATAATAAGCTCATCTGCTGCTTTGCAGCGTGGTCCATTGCTCCATCCCAGCTAATGGCTGTCTTTTATTGTAAGAAAGTGCTTCCTTTTTATTGAACCCAAGATTTGCCTTTAGAAAACCCTGTCCATTGTTCTCACTGTGTAAATAATAAATCATAAATTCTGACTTCTTCACCTCATCAGTGATTTAAACACAATGAAAAATCAAAAGGTATAATTCATTTTATTAATATAAAGTTTACAAATTATTTCTTAAGGATATTTCTTTATACCTAATCACAATAGATACGTAATCATATGTTTGGTGTTCCTGGGGTTATCTCTAAGTTGGTGTTTTCTGTTATGAAATCCAATTATTGATTTATATTGATACTGGAAATTATGACATTGTTATTACAGTCCTTTGGAAGGACAACAAATGGGTTTTTATCTACATCTCTGCTAACTGATTGCTAGAGACGGACCAGAGTGTTGTGTGAAAGAGGTTCTGAGGCTTGACAGCAAAGCACACGATGCTGTGGATGTGGGACATTCATGCCATGTTTTTGCCTTTTTTTTTTGAGACAGGGTCTCCCTGTGTTGCCCGGGCTAGAGTGCAGTGGCATCATCATAGCTCACCGCAACCTCAAACTCCTGGGCTCAAGCAATCCTCCTGCCTCAGCCTCTTGAGTAGCTGAGACTACAGGTGCTCACTACTGCACCTGGCTAGTTTTTCTATTTTTTGTAGAGATGGGGTCTCGCTCTTGCTCGGGCTGGTCTCAAATTCCTGGCCTCCAGCAATCCCCCCGCCTCAGCCTCCCAGAGTGCTAGGAGGCATGAGCCCATGCCTGGCCCCATGTTTTTGCTATTTTTGTCATTTTGAAAATATTATTGTAAGAATAAGCATTTTATACATGTGATTTCAAAAGTACTGTACTCCATGCATTGCCTTTCGAATCCCTTTTGTTCACAGGAGTAATAATAGTGACATCCAAATTCTAAGACCAAAATAATATCACAATATGCTGATTCTTGAGCTTTGACCCATATAGCATATAATAATAAAAATCTTTTTTAAATATAATAAGAGAAACAAAAGATAAAGATTAGCTCGTATAGATTATACATTAAAGCATGTTCATGTGTATTTCCTCATGGGTTTATCGACGTTGACAGTCTATATAAGGAAGGATAGAATTGCTTGAAATTTTTTTTTTCTGGTGCCCAGGTTTTATTTTGACATGTAAAATTTTTACTTTTTGTCTGTTGACACCTCATGTTAGCACAGGCCCAATTCAGGCCATTGAGAAGGAAATATGCAGAAATAAGATGTCATTTTGGGAGTCTGTCTTTAAATAACTGGATAATAAATATTTTTTTATTTGAAGATTGTGATTAAGACTTTTTCACAGAATGGATACTAATTTACAAAACTATTTTTAATAGAATAAACATTAAATCACAATGGGATAACCATAACCATTTGGGTTTTCTTTCACATTTAAATTGCATTGTTCATAATTCAAACACTGTTTGAATACTAGTGTTGAGTGGTTTGGTTATGATTGGCTAATACAGACATTTTTTGGAAAATGTACAAACCTCCTCTCTCTACCAAACAGCACTCATGTGGTCTATATGTGGACTCATACTCAATAACTACCCTATAGTTAGTACTGTTTACCTGAAGAGTCTAAAGAAGACTTGTAGAATACATTTTAAAAACACAACTATATATATTGGCTATTGGCAAATATTAACAATAAGTTGTCCGTTATTAAAGAAAAGGTAGAGTAGTTGAACAATTTCTATAGAAATATTCAAATTTCCCGAAGAAATCGCTTGAAGTACAGAAAACTTACCATGTCTTGGATTCTTATACTGAAGTCTCCTAAGGCAGACAATTAAAACTTTGTAAAATCCTTTTACAAAAGATATTTAATGAGAGGTATTTCTGTTAAACGCCCTTCTTTTTTATAGAACCAAGTTATTCTTAGTTTGCTGTTCTAAAATAAATATCAGACTTGTAGGTGTTATGTCTCCCAGAATATTCGCAGACAGAAAGTGATGAGATTTTTGTAATACTCTTCACCTAATCCTCCAACTACATTGTGGTTCTGAAGTTCAGAGCAGTAAAGTAGCAGTGTTGAGGAAGAACTCCTAAGTTATGTCTTTTAACAGAATTATCCATTTAATGGAAACATATCACCGTTTCCCAAAATGATTTCAGTATTAAGGATTCATAATATTTTCATTTTTAAAATACATCTTTCATTCATATTTATATTTTTAAATGGATCATCTAAAGAGGTATTAAAATGTGGACAAAAACAGCATAAAGTTGTTTTAGTTTATAATCTCTATAATTTGTAATAATGTAAGTGAGTTTAGGGAAGCACCAATAGCTTCCCTGCAGCCAGAGTTCAGTCATTAGACAGTAAAGTCTGGCATTCTGGATTCCAACATAAGCTGATCCGGAGGGATGAGGGCAGGTGCTCTACACCAGTGGTCTTAACAGCAGGTGACTTTGCTCCCACCCCTTCTTCAGGGGACAGCATCTACAGACATTTTTGGTTGTCACACTGGAGACGGTGGCTACTAGCATCCAGTAGGTAGAGGCCAGGGTTGCTGCTAAACCTCTTATGATGCACGTGACAGCCCCCAACAAAGAATTATCCTCCCGAAATGCCAATATCGA
>RJWJ010031125.1:0-19713 GCA_004363605.1 Indri indri
GGAATAAGGGCAATACAATGGAGAAAAGATACAGTCTTTTCAAATGTTGGAATAACCTGACATTCACATGCAGAAAAATAAATTTAGACACAGACCTTACACCCTTCACCAAAATTCTACTCAAAATGGGTCGCAGACTTAAATGCGAAAAGTAAAACTGCAAAACTTGTAGAAGGTAAGTTAGGAGACAATGTAAATGATCATGAATTTAGCGATGACTTTCTAGATACTACGTCAAATGCATAGTTCATGAAAGATTGAATTGATAAGCTGATTTTATTAAAGTTAATATGTTTTTCTCTGCAAAAGACACTATCTAGAGAATAAAAAGGGAGCCACAGACTTAGAGGAAAATACTTGCAAAAGATATACTTGATAAAGAACTGTCATTCAAAATATACAAAGAATTCTTCTACCTCAACAGTAAGAATATAAATAATCTGATTAAAATATTGACCAAAAATCTCAGCAGACATCTCATCAAAGAAGATACATAGATGGCAAGTAAGCATATGGAAAAGATGCTTCACGTCATGTCATCGGGAAAATGCAAATTAAAACAGTGAGATACCACTACACACCTATTAGAGTGGCCAAAATCCAGAACATATATGGTACCAAATGCTGGCTAGAATGTAATGCCTTAGGAACTCATTCATTGTTGGCGGGAATGCAAAATGGCACAGCCACTTTGAAAGACTGTTTGGCAGTTTCTAGCAAAACTAAATATACTCTTAACCATTTGATCCAGTAATTGCATTTTTCAGTATTTACCCAAATGAATTGAAACTTAATGTCCATACAAAAACCTTCACACAGATGTTTATGGCAGCTTTATTTATAATTGCCAAAACTTAGAAGTAACCAGAGATGTCTTTCAGCAAGTGAATGGGTAAATGAATTATGGTACCTTCAGATGATGGAATATTAGTTCTAGAAAAAAAAGAGCTATGCAGCCATAAAAAAGCATGGAGGAAACTTAAATTCATATTACTAACTGAAAGAAGCCAATCTGAAAAGGCTGCATACTGTATAATTTTGACTGTACAACATCCTGGAATAGGCAAAACTTTAGGAGACTGTTAAAAGATAAAGATTCATGGTTACCATGGGTTTTGTGGAGGGAAGGCAGAGAGGACAGAGGATTTTTAGAGCAGTGAAACTATATAATATTACATCGGTGGATACATGTCATTATAAGTATGTCAGTATGTCTAGAGCAGTGGAATGTGCACCACCAAGAGTGTACCCTAATGCTAACTATGGACTTTAGAAGATAATAATGTGTCAATGTAGGTACATCAGTGGTAGCGTATGTACCACTCTTATGTGGGGTGTTGATGTTGGGGGAGGTCGTGCCTGTGTGGAGACAGGGTAAACGGAACTTTCTGCTGTTTCACTGTGAACCTAAAACTGCCTTAAAAAATAAATTTTATTTAAAAATAAATAAATCTCAGTAGAAAAAAATGCGTAAAGAATGTTGACAGGCAATTTACAAAAGCTGTACAAATGACCAGGACATAATCCCAACTAATCCAAACACATGTGGTCTAAGTTCAGAACTGAGTCTTGATCAAAAGCATAGTTTAGTATCAGAAGTAATTAAAAAGGAATTTTATTACTCCTCAAAGAGTATTAATGGGAATTTAATTCATAACCACATTAATATTTTTCACAAGTCCATTTTCTCCTCCCCATTTCTCTTGCTGCCCTGTAGCTCCTCACTTGTCAAACTCTAAAGCTTTCTTCCTAAATAGCCAACAAGATGGCTTCCCATCATCTTACTTTATGCCTTTATTATGTTGATCAACTCAGTCTCAGCAAATCTTTACTCTTAAGGAAGGGTGAAATGAGTAGAGGGAGGAAGACTGTACACTCACGTTAATAAATTTTTCCATGTCACACTAAGAAAATATTTTTGGTCTCACTGAGTATTAAGGAAATCCAGATAAAAAGTTCCTTACCTGCCAAATTAGCAACTATTAAATAGAGAGATATTGCTGTATTAGTGAGAATATGTGGATACTTGTAAGTTCCTATTGGAGAGAATAAAGACTAAGTTGAGTTTTTCATGGGAGAAATTGTACACATTTTTACATTTTTAGGGATGCCAGGCATTGGATTCTGCATTCCACTTCTAAGACTTTATCTATGTCAGGCCTATTGTTTCATACGGGGATGGGGGGGAATCTAGTATGTGTTTAAAAGCTCTATTTGCATGCCTGTTTCTTTTGCATTCTCAAAGATGACTTTATGTCATATGTATCAAAATAGTGCAACCTGTATTCAAATCACCTGTGATGCTGCTTAAATGAACAGGTAGATTCGCAGTTCCTACCTCAGACCATCTAAATAAGAATTTCTGGATAGGACCCAGTAATTTTTTTTAACAAGCTCACCATAATTAGATATATAATTAGCTATATGATTTAGTAATCAAAATTGTTATTAAAGACTCTGAAGTTTGTGAATTTCTGCTCCATGAAGCTTTCGTTCCCACCCAGCTCAAACCCTGAAAAGCCTTGATCAGAATACTTGTCCAACTCTAAATCCTGGAATTTTCATTCTCCTTACCTTGAAATTCCTTTCCTAGACTGACTAATAGGAACAATGTAATTAAAAATGCTAGCAGAAGTAGGGAAAATCAGTTATATTTTTAAAAATTAAGGAGTTGATGTAATTCTGTTATAGATCTTGTGCTATTATAATGAAAAGCCTTTCAATAATAGGGTCATATTAGTAGTATGTTGAAAGGCTTCTTGGAGGAAACCCTCAGGCTTTGTATTCAGTCTTGGGCCTGGCATATTGGCTTTAGTTCACACTAATCACTGCATCAAAAAGGCTGGGGTTTCTGATTCCAGCTCCAGCTTTACAAATGATTAGATCTAGGCAAATCAGTTTATCTCACTGGTCTTTTGTTTCCTTACCTGCAAATTAAGGGTAAGACATTAGACTGTTTGTCTTTATCGGATTATTCAGAGAATTAAACACAAACATATGAAATCCCTTTATAAACTCTACACAGTGGGGGTGTGAAATATTTTTATATCAATAAAAATCCAGCTGATCCAGAGAGATCGCTGAACTTAAGAGAATACTGTCATGTATGGGAAAAAGATTCTATGTGTAGATAATGACCACAGCCTGGGATACTATGCTGTGCAAAAACCTTTACTGATTTTGAAGAAGTTCAAAGTTCAAACAGATTGCTCTGTTTGGAAGAATGGAATCAGATGCTTTAGAAAGATGATTCTTTGGTAGGGTCTTGTACTAGTAGAGTTTTATAAGACAAAGAAGAGAGAGCACGCGCACAAAGAACAGGAAAGCTTGAAAGTACCAGGTGCAGTGGAGCAGCAGAGTTTGGAGAGTGTGGCCTTCAATGCCATACTAAGGCATCTGGACTTTACTCTTTATCCCCTAGGCTGTAAGAACCCTTACCAGGGCGTAAGCAGGGAAGAGTCCACAGTAGATTGGCCTTTGTGATCTTTCAGCAGAATGGAGGATGAGTTTCAGGAAATATCGGGGGCACAGTGATCAGTCCTAAGGCTGTTGTAATAATGCAGGGTGGGGGACAGTCAGGGTTTTAACCAGGGGCTCTTAGCTTAGGGCCCACAAATTAGGTGTCCCCAATGGCATTCAGAGTATTCATGAACTTGGCAAAAAGTTATACATTTTTTCACCAACCTGTACCTGAAATAAAACACGTCCTTGAGTATGAAAGAAGGAAACAAACCCCAGTAACAGTAGTACTTGTAACTTTTTTTGTCAATCATAAATATTTTCCTATCATATTAAATTTGCTACAGCTATCTTGAAATATTGGTTACATCACTCATCCTTGCTTTGAAATTATGGTAGTTACTAGATCACTAGGAGATTTTGTTATTTAATATTTAATGAGTTGATAACAAAGTACATGTAGTGTTACCAAACCACATCCTTTTTTACTGTTCTGATAACTATGTCAATAAAATTGGTTTGGTTGTGTGTGTGTGTGTGTGTGTGTGTGTGTGTAAAACTAAAACATTATTTTGAATCCATTCATCAGACTGCTAAAGGGGTTTGTGGCCCCTAAAAAGGTAATAACCCTTGGTAAAGTGAGGCAGTGGCTCTTCCAGAATGTACTGGTATTTGGTCATTTTTGGCAAGTCATGTGAACAGGTTTGAGCCAGTGTTTACTTCTCTCTAGAATAAAGTCATTAAATGCTCTGTGATAGCTCTTCTAACTCTAAATTTCTACTCTTGATTTTCTTCCCTCTAAACCAGTATTTTTGATAATCTTTCCCCATCTCACTAAATTATAAAGTTACATCATTCTCCCCCAGTTACTCAAGGCAAAAAGCCATGAGTTATCCTTGACTTCTTCTCTTTTCTTTGTCATTAAGTCCTGTCTGTTCTACTTCCTAACTTCCCTGAATCTGTGTACCTCCCTGTCTCTACCACCTTCCTAGTCCAGGCAATCATCATCTCTCATCTGTAGTACTACAAGTCTTCTAATGGATTTTCCTATTTCCATTCTTGACCTGTTATAGTCTGTTATCTGCATAGCAAAGAGAGTGGCCTTTTGAATACATAAATGAGAGGACTGCTTAAAACCCACTCCAGTGGCTTTCGTCGCACTTTGGATTAAATTTCACCTTGGCCCACAAAGCCGTGCTTGCCTCGGCAAATTTACCTTATATCACTATCCTTCTGGCCCATTAAGCTTCAACCACATTGGCCTTTTTTCTGTTCCTGTGAACATGTCATCCTACTTTATGCCTTAGGGTCTTTGCTTTTGCTGTTGCCTGCTCCCAGAATGAGCAGCTATCTTCCCTACATTGGCGTTTTAATGCTGTTCAGATGTCATGGTCCATTCTTCATTTATTACCCACTCTCACCCAGCCACCCAGGCTGAAATGGGAATGCCTGGGTCATCCTATTTCAGTTCTCTGTGTAGTACTTAACCACGGGCTGCTGTTCTTATTTGTTTTGTGTCTCCTCCTCCAATTAGAATGTGAGTAGAGAGTAGAATCTATTAAAGCAGGATTGTTGTCTGCCCTGTTTCACTGTTACAGTCTCAGTACATACATACATCCTGTATAACATCGTTCAGGATTTTGGATAGTTATCTATAGCCAAAAAAGTACAGAAGCAAGTAATGACTTTATAGTCTAGGTATGATATTATATTAATACTTTTTGTCCACAGACTGCCCATAGCATTTTATAGAGTATACCCTAACCAAAATCAGCCATAACAGAACGGTCAATTTAAGGGTATTGTGGCAGGATATGGCTTGTAGCAGCTCAAATGTAACTAGCAAGGACGCAGGATAGGAAAAACAGTGCCTGTGAATCACAAGCATGTGGACACTGGTGTAGAGTTAGATACTTCTTAATCCATCGAAATAATCCAAATCCCAGAGAATGGGGCTAGGAGGAAGACTCAGTGACCATACACTAAGCAGCTGCTAGGAGTTGTACAGCAGTTGAAGAAGCAGAACTAAGCAAGTTGTCAGAAGACAAATTAGTCCACAGGTAGCCGGGAGAATCAGAATAAAATTGGAAGAAACCAGATAAATGGGAGAAAGAATTGGTCAGGATTCACAGCAAAGGATGAATGTTGAGTCAGCTTTAGCTTTTTTGACTCATCCTGGTGAGAGCCAATCTCAGTTTTCTAGGCTTGCCAGTGCTAATGAAAAGCAGATGACGGTGGGTTGTGAGCGTGGGATTGGAAGGGAGGGAGGGACAGGAGTGAAGGTGGGGCAGACACATGCCTGGTTTAGAAGGGTTTGGCAGAGACTCAGAAGTTAGATCTGTCACAAATCATTGAGGTCAGTTAGTCCATTGTCTCCCAAACTTTTCACGGAAGAGATCTCTTAAATTGTTTTGCTACTTTGAATCCCATATTACAAAATGTTTCTGCTCAAACCCTTTAATTATTAACAATTTACCTCATTTTTAACTAATGATTATATTTAGAGCAACATATGCTATCCATGTTGAATTGACCTAAGTTGACTTAAAAGCTGCCCCCCCCCCAAAAAAAACCTTTAAAAAATTTATGATTTTAGCTATGGCATTTTGCTGTTAAATGATTATTTCATTTAGATTTTGGAAATATTAAAGACAGACTGTGGCCTTCAGGTTAAGAGATTTTGGAGCTTAGCCATTGAAGGCCTGAATTTTTTTCTCAAGACCTTTGTCTTCAAGTCTTTCTTAGTTTGTCATTTAGGGGCTGAATCATATTGTATAGGTCACTTAGCTCTAAGGCTCAGTCTTGCCATCTGCGAAATGGGTATAATAATACTTCTGGGAGGCTCACATGAGATAATAATACCTTTAAGCCCTTGGCATATTGCCTCGTGCATAGTACATGTTCAGTAATTATTATCCGTTATTCTGTTTTTATTGTTATCTAGCGCTGTGCAACTCGTGTTCTCAGAATTGTCTTATAGATTCTGGATTCAGAGTTTAATCTTTTTATCCCCAAGAATTGATTCCCTCTCCTTTAACTCCAAGAAAGATAGAGCTGAGCAAAGAATATGTTATATTGGCAGTTGTGGGTGGAGGGAGAATTGAAGAGCTGGCAGGTTTCGAAAGCTTCCATCCTGTATAAAAAACAGCTCTTCTACATTCATCAAGTGCTGCGGGAGAGGAAACAGTCTTCAACTTTAGTAGTAAGTGGGTTACTGATGTGTAATAAGTAGCTATTGGTCATGTTTTAGGGGTCATCTTAAATGGGAGTAAAGAGATAGAAGAGATGAAATTTGCAAATTGGCAGAATTTATAAAAATAATTCTGACCTTAAGAGTCTCCTATATCTCCTTCCATTTTATTGCAACATGTTTCACTATTGGGATTAATATAAAAATGAATGTACGTGAGTGAATAAGGTATATTTCCTTGGTAACCATGGGCATGTTATTTCAACACAGGAAGGAACATATTTCCCTTAGAAGTTGTAGTTCAGTCTTATATACTAATTTTATAAAAAAGATGAATTTGGCTATATTTCAAATGCCAAAATGAAGTCTTTCCCCTCTCCCGGCCTCCCTCTGTTTTTTTCCTTCTCAATACTATTATCAGTTTGTTCTCAGGTGATGATTTTGCTGGAGAATTAATAAAGCAGTCTTCTGACAGAAGCAGTTGTACTATTCTTAATCAAATGAATTTTTTAAAACTGAAACAGGATCCTAGATTTAGTACCTTTTAAAAGTAAGTATAAGAAAGGCTAAAAACCGTGTCACAGCAATAGTTTTTAATTTTAAAATAAAAGCACAATATCAGTAATTTTGGTTCAGTCTTTTTCAATTAATCACTTCTTTGTCGTGCATCTTTGTAGCTAGTGTTAAACTTAACATGACTGTGACAAATTCCATGCCTTTCTGGTTTTTATAACTAAATATTATAAATTGTATTCATAGCATCCAGTAAAATGGCACTGAAACGAGCTGATAATATGGACATTCGTGGTGTACTGTTTAAGCTATAGTGTCTAGCAGGTTCAGGAGCTAGAGACCTGGGTTCAAGCTCATCTCTTATTGACTGTGAATCTTGGACAGGTTACTGAATTTTTGTCTTTGTTTTCATCTATAAAATAGAAATTATGAAATCTGTCTTATATGGATGTAGTTCATATGTGTTATACAGAGGAGAAACATATCACTTGAAAAATGGATTATCTTAACTAGGTTTGTGGTTTTTTACTAAGCTTCCTTTGACAGTTAAATATTTGTTTGTTATGGACAGTTGTAGCTAACACATGAGTCATATGCCTGGTCTCTCAGTGGATTATTTACATTTACCTCTAGTAAAGCCTAAAAATATGACTAAAGTTTGATCTATTTAATATGAATATGTTTAAATAATCTAACTACAAAGTAGACAACTAAATGTTAGGTAATATAGTACTTTGAGACAATAGCATTATAATAGGTAAAAATGATTTATAAATATCATGTAAAGCTTCACCTAAAACAAGTGAGTCTATTTAATAATAGCTTATTTTCTGAAGTATTTTAATCTTGTGTACATTTATAAATTTTCTTTTAAAAATACTTTCATAAAATATAGTTCAAAAGTTTGAATTTTTATTTATTTATGTATTTGTGTGTGTGTGTGTGCGTGTGTGCGTGTGTGTGTGTGTATGTGTGTGTGTGTGTGTATTTAGAGACAGAGTCTCACTGTGTCGCCCTGGCTAGAGTGCTGTGGCGTCATCCTAGCTCACTGCAACCTCAAACTTCTGGGTTCAAGCAATCCTCCTGCCTCAGCGTCCCAAGTAGCGGGAACTACAGGTGCACACCACAATGCCCAGGTAATTTTTCTATTTTTAGTAGAGTTGGGATCTTGCTCTTGCTCTGGCTGGTCTTGAACTCGTGAGCTCAAGCAATCCTCCCACCTTGGCCTCCTAGAGTGCTAGGATTACAAGCGTGAGCCACTGCACCCGGCCCTAGAAGTTTGACTTTTTAAATCCTTAATGAATGGGGATTGAGGTACTGAGATTCTATTTTGAATTTGTTTTTAATTATTCACAATAGCCAAGATGTGGAAACAACCTACACATCCATCAATGGATAAAGAAAATGTATACACATGCAGTAGAATATTAGTTAGGCTTAAAGAAGAAGAAAATCCTGCCATATGTGAAGACATGGATGAACTTTGAGGACATTATGTTAAGTGAAATAAGACAGTTACAAGGACAAATACTATATAATTCTACTGATAAGAGGAATCTAAAATAGTCAAACTCATAGCAGCATAGAGTAGAATGGTGGTTACCAGGGGCTGAAGAGTGGGAAATGGAGAGGCTGTTCAACAGATAAAGTTTTAGTTATGCAAGATGAGTAAGTTCTAGAGATCTGTATAACACTGCGCTATAGTTAATAATAATATTGTACACTTGAAAATTTAAGAAGGTAGATTTCATTTTATTCTTATGACAATAAAACAAAAAAATTAATAGCTTTAGACTTCTAGCGAACTTGAATAACTCACTCTCTTTTTATCTGTTTTTATTCAGGCATCATGATAGTTTGGCATTACATTTTCCAGGGTTTTTTGGGGGGAGGGGTTTAATTGCATCATTGCTCATAGTTGTCTGCACTTAACACTTCAAAATAATGTGAGCCCTGTTAAGAAAGCATATTGTGCTGATGTATTGGTGGAATAGAAATCAAGATTTTTGTACCGATAGTTTAAAAATCACAGGTTTTGAATTAATGTCAATAGGTGATAAATTCCCATTTTCTTAACATCTCCAGCAAATGATTTAAAACCATCCTAGTTCCAATCTGTTAACTAGGGATGTTTTTGATATGCTTAGTCTTCAATGTCTCACTGTTTTGTTTTTTTTTTTAGTGTAGAAAAATACCTCAGTTGTTATAAGGCATTATTAATGAATCAAACATAGACTAGAAACTTACTTGTTCATATTATTCAGAATTTTTAGCCAAGGAGGATGTAGAAAATTGTAAGGAGTGGACAGAGGGCCCAAATAAGTGTAGCAATTTATGTGTAGGGTGAAAGAGTCCCACACTTTATTTTAGTAACTCCTGACAGCATTGCCATATAGTAACTGATGTTTAAAGTTGATGACCTTGGTTAATTAAGGTAAGGCAAAACTAAATAAAATTTACATTACCTAGGAAGGTTAAAAAATGTTTTAGAAGTGGAAAATGTGAGAATGGAGGTTTTTTCCTAATAGTAGTTAAAAATGAAACTAGTTTTAATACTAATCAGATAAGGGAATTTTTTTTTTGGAATATTTGAAGCTTATCTGAAGCCCCTCGTTTCTGGAGGATCAGCAGTCGAAGGCTGGGGAAGGGTCACTATTCACACAGTGTGTGTTGATGAGGCATCTTTCATACTGATGGCATTCTTTGCTCCCATCCTCAAACCTGCTGTTCTTGGTCTCCATCCTCTCTGTTTTCATTACATTGGTACTCGCTGTATTTTTAGAGTCATTTTTAAATAGAGAAGTTTCCCCTTGTCAACTCTTTGTTAACCCTTAGGTACAATTTAAATAGGAAAAGAAGGATAAATGCTTGATTCTTTCCTTTATCAATTTTCAAACTAATGAATTGGTTCCTTAGGATCCGCCAAAAGTGATCAGTGAATTATTTTTAGTATTTTTTATGAATTCATAGATTTATAAATGTTTGACATTTCAGTTCATCAGTCTCCTATTGATGCTCACATTGGCCAGTGAAAGTCTCTTCAAGTTGGCTCCTATACCCTCTTGACAAGTAGTCTTTGATAGCTTCCTTGGGTTTTGATATTATAAAACATCCCAGGATCACCTTGAAAATATCCGGACCCAGACCCGGAATCAACCATTTTCACAAAGAATGTTGGTTCCTTTGAGTGAGAAGTGGTATTTAGAGACCATAGTCTGGGTGCCAGGGGTACTCATTGCAACTTGGCTTTTCAATGAATGGCTCCAAGAAATGGGTTTTTTTGTGTGTGTTTTCTTTTGTTTTTTAAATGTACAAGCAATGTGCTTAGCACTTGGAGAAATAGATATAAAACATAGTCCTTGTCTTTCTTAATAATTAAAACAGTGTTATAAATACTAAAATGTTTGGCTTTTGGTATAGAAGCTCATAGGAGGGTTTCTCACATGGGGGGTGGTATCAAGGGAGGCTCCCTCAAGGCACTTGACTTCAGTTTTGAGGAATAAAGTGAACTGAAGGTACTTTGGAAGGAGCCTGTTTAGGTCATATCTATGGTATGCCTTTGTCTTTGCAACTAGTGACCTGTCCAGTATGAACCTCGCTTTCCTCAACTATAAATTTGTGACATTTAGACCAACATACATTCTGCTTCTCTTCAGGTTTTCTCTGTTGGTAATAAGACAGTAACAGTACTGCAGGAATATTATTATATGTATACTCATGTGCATTTGTCCATGCATTTTGATAGGACAAGATTCCTAAAAGAGAAATTGCCTAAAGAGTGTATATATGCACTTTAAATTTTTTTATGGATACTGCCAGAATGCAGAGAAGGTTATGACAGTTTACAACTTTTACTAACAACTTGTTAAATCTTAGACTTTTTTTGTTGTTTAATTTCAGCATATTAACAGGGTACAAATGTTTAGGTTACATATATTGCCTTTGCCCCACCTGAGTCAAAGCTTCAAGCGTGTCAATCCCCCAGATGGTGCGCACTGCACCCATTAGGTGTGAATATACCCATCCCCTCTTCCCCTTTCCCACCTGCCCAACACCCTATGAATGTCACTGCTGAATGTGCACGTAAGTGTTGATCAGTTAATACCAATTTGATGGTGAGTACATGTGGTGCTTGTTTTTCCATTCTTGTGATACTTCACTTAGTAGAATGGGCTCCATTTCTGTCCAGGATAATACAAGAGGTTCTAGATCACCGTTGTTTTTTTGTGGCTGAGTGGAACTTCATGGTATACGTATACCACATTTTATTAATCCAGTCATGTATTGATGGGCACTTGGGTTGTTTCCACATCTTTGCAATTGTGCATTGTGCTGCTATAAACATTTGAGTGCAGATATCTTTTTTATAGAATGTCTTTTTTTGCTTTGGGTAGATGCCCAGTAATGGGGATTGCTGGATCAAATGGTAGTTCTACTTTTAGCTGTTTGAGGTATCTCCATATTGCTTTCTGCAGAGGTTGTACTAGTTTGCAGTCCCACCAGCAATATATGAGTGTTCCTATCTCTCCGCTTCTACACCAACATTTATTGTTTTGGGACTTTTTGATAAAAAGCATTCTTACTGGAGTTAAATGATATCTTACTGTGGTTTTGATTTGCATTTCCCTGATGATTAGAGATGTTGAGCATTTTGTCATATGTGTGTTGGCCATTAGTCTTTCTTCTTTTGAAAAGTTTCTGTTCTTGTTCTTTGCTCACTTTTTAATGGAGTTTTTAAATTTTTTTCTTGCTGATTTTCCTGAGTTCTGTATAGATTCTAGTTATCAGCCCTTTATTGGATGTGTAGCATGTGAATATTTTCTTCCATTCTATAGATTGTCTGTTTGCTCTCGTTATAGTTTCCTTGGCTCTGCAAAAGCTTTTTAATTTGATCAGGTCCCATTTATTTATTCAGGTCGTTGCTGTGATTGCCTTTAGGGTCTTCTTCATAAATTCTTTGCCTAGGCCAATGTCTATAAAATTTTTTCCAACATTTTGTTCTGGAATTCTTATAGTTTCGTGCCTTAGGTTTAAGTCTGTCATCCACCGTGAGTTGATTTTTGTGAGAGGTGAAAGGTGCAGATCTTGTTTCAGTCTTCTACATGTGGCTATCCCATTTTCCTAGCGCCATTTATTGAGTAAGGATCTTTTCCCCAGTATATGTTTTTGTGTGCTTTGTCAATGATTAGATGGCTATATGAAGATGTTTTTATATCTGGGTTCTCAGTTCTATTCCATTGGTTTATGTCTCTGTTCTTGTGCCAGTACCATGCTGTTTTAGTTATTGTAGCCTTGTAGTATAGCTTGAAGTCTGGTAAATAAATTGATGCCTCCCAATTTGTTCTTTTTGCTTAAGATTGCTTTTGCTATACGGGATCGTCTTTGGTTGCATATGAAACATAGAATTAGACTAAATTTTTTTCACTTATTTATTATCATGTTGTTTTAATTTCTCCCCATAGTTTCAAAAGAAATTAATTTAAAAATCTTTGCTTCTTAAAGTACAGAATAAATGTGATGACATTTTTAACTTACAGTATTTTCAGCACTTTTTGAACCTAGAAACTTACTTTATAATGAAACTTTATAATCCTTTACTATGGATTAATAACTTTCCAAGTTTTGAAAAGTAATTAATTCCAAGTCAGGATACCCAGCAATCATGTACCATACTTCCTACCAGCTGCAGGAAGAAAAGACTTCCTGATTTCTCTCTCTCTCTCTCTTTTTTCCTTCTTCTTTTGAAATATGATTGGAGATCTGGATTGGAAAGAAAACATTCTTGAAGTTATTTGGGCACTTTCCAATTTTCCCAGCCTTTTTCTATCTTTATGTGAGTTTATTACCTCCACTTATAGTGGTCACTCATCTGGTCTGTGAAAATAGCTGAACCATAAGTTAATCTATGTGTGAAGGCAGAACATTTATGTTTCTTTTTTAGGTGCTATTGAAGTTCTTATTTGTATCATATGTACTTTCAGTAATCAGAAGTTTTGTTTCTGTATAGTTAAAAGTAGCCTGTGATTCTTACGCATGTGTTCATTTAGATTTTAATAGTATCTAAATTTTTCTGCTATAAATACATTATTTTATGAAGTCTTTGTACTCAGAGATTTTGCTTGAATTATGAATGGTGTTGAAAAACGATGATAAGGGAAAGAGTAAAGAACAGAGAGAAATTGAAAGAAAGAAATCCAGACAATTTAAAATCATCTTTCTTTTTACCCACTTATATAGAAAGCTAACACTTTTATCTGACACTTCCCTTGAAGAAGATGTGACTGTTACCTAGACCTGTATTTTAGTCAGTGCCTCACAGGTAAAACAGAATGAAGACTTTAAGTTAATATTGGAGTTATTCAGGCAAAACTGTGATGGGTTATTTGTCTGAATTATTTTCAGTTACTTTGGTCTCCTCACCCTCCACTTTGAACTTGACACTTTGAGCTTGGCATGTAATATAAAAGTGGAATTTGTTTTCTTTTTTCCTTTTTCTTATATTTTTAGTGATTACTTTTATTAATTTGTTTTTTTCTTTATGATCTTTTAAATATTTATTGCAGATTAAAATCTCCCTTCTCATTATTAATTTCATCATACTTTGTTCCTGTCAGAAGGAACCTTTTTATTTGGAGTCTCAGCTTGCCTTTGAAAGGAAAAGTGATACTCTATATGTTGTTTAAAAGCTCTCTGTAAGGACAAGGAATTTCTGCTAGGTTGGATTTGTTTTCTCGTTTTAGAATGCATTCTCTTTTGTGCTGACAAATAGCTTCTTCTGAATTTGGCAAGAAAAACTGCCTTTTGGGACTCTGATAGAAGTGTTGTGGTGCAGATATCTGATTAAACTGCTTAGAGAGCTCTCCGAAAGTTGCCTTGTTGGTCTGGAAAGAGTCAGAAGCCCAAACCTGCTTTTTCCCCTGAGAAGGACTGTAGCTGTAAGCTGTTATGGGAACAATTATGAAAGATTCTGTCCTGACAGTGTGAAACAGAACAATGCCCAGGCATAAATTTAAATTTGGTACTCCAAAGCAAATTTTCAGACACAATAAAGAAGGGGCTCTTTATGGTAAAGATAGGCTTCAGTGGTACTTACACTTTTATCCACCTTCTTGGGAGACAGAAAGCGAAGAAAAGCGACCTTTTCCTTTTCTTTTTCTTTTGTATTTATTCTGAACAGTCCACAACTAAACTGACTGCTTTATGAGAGTCACTATGCAAGAATAGGAAGGAGGATCAAGAGTTACTGGTACAGATTCCTTCTTTTTTATAAAATGTTAGGTCTTCGTATAATATCTTAGTGAATACTTATTACTTTATGTTAAAGTATTACATATAAAGATTAAAGTATCTACACCATGAAATTATTAATATTTTTGAATCAGATTAAGTGGACAAAAGAGTCAGTAGCTAAAAATAATCGTGAAGGGGATAAAGAAAAAGTGGTACTGAAAAAGAAAAGCTGTAATAGTAAAATGCGATGAGAAAGGTAAGAGAAAAGATGGGAAGCGGAAGAGTTAAGGAAAAGAACTATTCCTATTTTCTCCATTTCTACCATCTCCATTCCTCTCTGCCAACTTTTGGGCCACCCACACACCAAATTGTGTGACCACTGGGCAACTCATTGTCTCAGTTTTCTTATTTCTACGGTTAGTAAGCCAGTAGTTCCCACGTAGGGTTGTTGTGTGGATTAAATGAGCTATCTGTAATTTGCTCAGTAGGATGCCTGGTGCATGGTTAATTGTTCTGTAAATGTTAACTATTATTTTTATCCTCACTACTGTTGTTATTAATGCCTTCTTTATTTGTTCATGTATTCAACAAATGTTTATCAAACACTTGTATTGGAAGTTGGCGATTAAACAGGACAGAGTCCTGTCCTCAAGAAGTTTTCATTCTTGTGAACAAGACAAATAAATAAGCAAATCAATAAACAATTATAGATTGTGCCAAGTGCTATGAAGGAAATAAATAGAGGGATGAGAAAGAAAGAATAACTGGGGAGATCACTGTAGGTGAGGGTGTTTGAGAAGGCCTTTGTGAAGAGGTGGTAATTTAGCTGAGACCTGAATATTGAGAATTAGCCCATTAGGTCAAGAGCCTGAGAAGGTGTTTTCCAGAAAAGGGAGCAGCATGTGCACGACTCAGAGGTTGGAGACAACTTGCACATTTGAAGAACAGAACATGGAAAAGTATGTCTGGACTATAGAAAGCAAACAATAGAATGAAGAATCGTCTGAGAAGGGTCCCTGTTCCCTCCATCCCCGTGCTTTCCCCAGTGAGCTCCTCCTGTGCGTGCATCTTGCCTGATACACTCTGGAGTGCTCCCGGGGCCCTGGAGGGAGGCTCACCTCTGTGGACACACTGGAACTCATGTTAGAGGAATTCCATAGCTACCCCTTTCAGGTTGGTCAGGAGGCCAATTATTTATTAAATACTTTTAAATTTCATTTGTAAACTTTCTTAAACTCAGTTATTATTGGTTTGTGTTTCAAAAAGACATTATTTGGCTTTAGTTTCTTTCAGGTTAGTCTTTGTTCTCTTTGCTTGTGTCGTTTGTGGTTTCTCATAATGTTAAGCTTATGAATAGTTTTTATAAATTTCATTAAAATTTTATTTTGCGAAAAGAAAGTATGAAGATGTGAAAACTGGAAAACGGAATAGGAGAATAGAAACAATAAGAGGGAAAATCAATGGGACAGAGAAAGAAAAAAATACTAAAAAGATGACACAAATTTTTTTTGCCTTAGACTGAGTAAACATGTGTCTTTTTCTTGCCTAGGCCGAGTCACCTATCATCTGTTCGAGTTATCTGTTTTTCAGAATTTTTACTGGGAAAGTAAAGAACAGTGGAATATTCAGCTAATTTTTAAAAGTGCTTATAGATGGTTTTGTTAATCTGAATTTTTATCTTTCCTGCTATTTTTAAAAGTTGCTTTTGAAGCCAGAACATTGAAAACACTTTGGAAAATTGATTTTATTTAACTAGTTTTGTATTTAACCTTAGTTTTAGGAGAAAATCTCAGGAGATTCAGGTAAAAACAAAATGAGACTGATCATATTTAACTCTAATTGACTTTGTTTTGTTTTGTTTTGTTTTGAGACAGACTCTCACTGTGTTGCCCAGGCTGGAGTGCCATGGTGTCATCCTACCTCACAGCAACCTCAAACTCCTGGGCTCAAGCGATCCTCCTGCCTCAGCCTCTCGAGTAGCTGGGACTAGAGGCATGCGCCACCATGCCCGGCTGATTTTTTTTCTGTATATTTTTAGCTGTCCGATTAATTTCTTTCTATTTTTTTGGTAGAGACGGGGTCTCGCTCTTGCTCAGGCTGGTCTCGAACTCCTGAGCTTAAGTGATCCTCCCACTTCAGCCTCCCGAGTAGCTCAGATTACAGGTGTGAGCCACCGTACCTGGCCATATTTTCTTTTATCTAAGAAAGGCATCATATTTCTTTCCCAAACTGGTCTTAATCTAAGATAGGTACCTTTCGAACATTACTGTTTAAAAAACATTTAAAAATGCTGTTTTCCTGCTTTAGGGAGTCCTCCACATGGATAAATTAATTCTTCCTGTCTGATGAATCACCACTCTATTGTTTGACAAAATCATCTAACACAAAGCCTATTTTATAATAGTGTGTCGAACACCTCATAATTTATTGAATACTGTACTGAAATTGAAAACAATGGTTGTATGGGTATTTGGAGTACAGTTTCTACTGAATATGTATTGCTTTTACACCATTATAAAGTAAAAACATCGTTAAGTCAAACTGTCCTACATGAGTCAGGGACTGTCTTTCCTTCCATTTTTGCTATTTCCTTCTTTAAAATATCAATACATTTTCTAGGTATATAGGATAAAGCCTGGCACAGAAGGACTTCATGAATTGGCTCCAGAGCTTTTGGCCTTATTACCTGTCATTACCTTCCCCAGGCTTACCAGTCATCTCTTTGATGCATTTTAGATTTTCTAGCCTTTGCAAAATCACCCTGTGGGAATGTCCTCTCATTGGTGACATGTCAGCCATTCGGGTATTTCCCACACAGGCCATGGTGCCTTCCTCATTGATCTCTCAGACTCCTCACACATTAAATTTTTGCCTTACCTACCTTCATAGTCTATCACCTTGACTCTGATCAGTGACTTTCAACTGTCTTTTCTCTTTGTCTTTCCTTTTGATGTGTCTAGGAAATCTTCCAGCCTAGATCAGTCTTACCCAGAGTTCCTCAGCCTCAGCACCATTGACATTTTCGACTAAGTAACTGTTTCTTGTGTAGTGCTGTCATTGGCATTGTAGGATGTTTAGCAGCATCCTGGCCTCTATCCATTGGATGCCAGTAGTAACCCCTTTCCTGCAGGTTGTGACAACTAAAATCATCTCTAGATATTGCCAAATATCCCAAGGAGACAAAATTGCCCACCCTAATCCTCCTGTGTTGAGAACCATTAGACTAACCATATATGCCTATTTGCCCCTTCATCTATGCTCCTGATGAAAAATCACACAGTTAGGTCATTGTCACCATAAATGCATATTTTCTGATTTCAACTAGGTCCGTAATTTTGCCTGGCAGTCCTTTAATGTTTTCATAGTCAATTTTCTCTTCCATATTTCACGAGGCTATTTCAGACCTCCTTTATTCTCCCCAAATTTCCCATCTCATTACCTTCCTCTTCTTAGCAGGTGACCTTGTCTTCTCTTTAAAGAGAAAAGAAAATAGAAGCTATTATATTTTTCCTTCCTCAATTTTGCGATACCAACCATGAACTTACCTGAATTTGAATTCTGGCTGCAGCATTTAACAAATTTTGTGATGTTTGGCAAGGTGGTCTTTAAGCCTCACTTTCTTCATCCATATTGTGGCTGTCATGATAGAAATCATGTAACGTACTCAGCACGGTACCTTGCCCATAGTGTCAGATGGTAACGGGGGCTAGGGAATGGCTGCGGAAGGGGTGCTATTTTATGTAAAGTGCTGAGAGAGCCTCACTTTAGGGTAATATTTTAGTAGATATCTGAAGAAAGTGAGGAGTAAGCCTTGCAGAATTATTTGGAGAAAGGGCTTTCAAGAAATGTGACTGTAAGTTAAGAGATAGAAGGACAACTACAGGGTGATGTGTAATTAAGGGAGTGGGCGGGTTTGTTGTTGTTTTTTAAATGGGAGTGACATGAACATTTTTCAATGCCCACAGTAAGGTGCCATTAGAGAAGGAAAGATTTATAATACAAGAAGAGATTACGCTTATTTATTTCAACCACCTCTTAATTATTTCTATCCATTTGCCATGCTACAGGTGGATTAATCATTGTAAATGCTAAACTGATTCCTTTACTTCCCTGCTGAAAGCCTTTAAATGCTTCCACTTGCCATTAATCTAAAATTCAAACTTAATAAGGTGCTTTTTACCAGGTCATGGTTACTTGATCCCTGCTAACGTGTCCATTGTCAGCTCTCACCATTCCCTCTGTCTATAATCCTCTGTCCCCCAGTTTCCCCTGCCTGTATTGTCCCAGTAAACGCTCTAAGCTTCGGTCATACTGTACTGAATTCTTGCACTTCTTCAAATATGGCATGTTCTCGCGAGCTTTCTGTTTCTTAAATTTACCTGAAACCCTCTACCTTCCTCCTCCCCTCCTCTTCGGCTGACTTTCATCTGTTCTCCAGGCTTTGTCCAACCCCAGTCCTGCATTAATTGCCCCTTCTTTGTGCTCCCTTCCGTTGATTTAATATCTTCCCTTGGATCTCTCCTTTCTTAATACTAAATTATAAAGGACTTTTTACTTGTTTTTGTCCCTACCATGTAATAAGCTTTATGGGTGCAGAGGCCATATATTTCCTATTCACTTTGGATCCCTGTACAAGGCAATAGTACCTGGCATATAGTAGGTCCTTGACAAGTATTTGTTGAATAAGTTAATCAATTTAATTGCTGGTTGGATAGAGAAAAACATTGATTCATTCATATAACACCATTATTTAACAATTACTCTGTGCTAGGCCTGTGTGAAAGGTACCCACTGCTTTCAAAGTGTTTCTGGTCCAGTTCGGGAAATAAAATATGCACAATGATGCTTTTCTAAATATGTGTTCCCCTAACTTGAAATCTGAGTAAGGCCCGTGCATTGGCTTATGCCTATAATCCCAGCACTTTGGGAGGCCAAGGCAGGAGGCTTGCTTGAGCCCAGGGGATTAAGGTTGCAGTGAGCTATGATGATGCCACTGGACTCTGAGTGGGGTGACAGAACAAGACTCCGTCTCCAAAGAAAAAAAAAATCTGAGTAAATTTTTATATTTTTAATAGTTTTTGTCAATTGTGAGAATTTTATTTCTAGGATAAAATGTTACTCATTATTCTACATTGAACTGTCACATGCTCAGAAAAGAAATAAGGCATTGAAGGGGAGAGGGAATATCTTTTTCTCTGACTTCCTTTCTCTTTTTTCCCTGCTACTGTTTTGTTTGAATATAGACTTGTACAGTAGAAATAGAGATGATATTAATAAAAAGGACTTGCATTCTCTGGGGACAACTTGATAGCAAGGGGATT
>RJWJ010031126.1:0-19419 GCA_004363605.1 Indri indri
GGGGCCTAGGGTGCGGGTTGAGGGAGGTCTTGGGGAACTGGGTGGATATTATTTTCTCTGATTAGGAGAGAGGGAGGATTTTCAGCAAATCTTTTCTCTCTGAGGGTTAATGTATTGGGAATTCAGTTGTGCCTGATCCAATTAAGAATCACAAGAAAGTACATCTTCAAGGATTTTCTTAGCGAACATTAAAATATAATAGGGAGGAAGTATGCAAATAAACCTTTGTGCTCCATTATGTAAATGCATCTTTAATGTAGCCAACACTTGGAAAATAGTCTAACTCAAGGAATGCAAATACATTGAAACGAATAATCCAACTCCTCCTGCTTGATGGTGGTTGCTTGGAGTACTGGGTTGAAAATTTGGGGGATCAACATGAAACAGTGCTGTTGTCAATTTGTGGTGGCTGGTAAGGTTGCAGAAGAGGAGAGTGGGGGACATTTGTCACATACTTAACATTCACGAAGTGTGGATAGAATATAGAAGTTAGTTTACTTATCAGTGAATTACAATCGTTAACCACATTCCTATAGATTGTATTTTTTCATTTGTAAAGCCCTTCAAGCTCTTGTATGGATGACACATCATTACAAATTATAATAATAGGAGCAATATATTTTGTCAAATGAGTGTTTTTTTTATAAATTACTATCAGGAGAAATGTTTGGTTAAAGTGAACTATGTCCATGGAAACATGATTCTAATATCTTTCAAATGCTGAAAGCTTTAAAGACCCTTACACTTTAACAGGCTGAGAAAAATTTTTAAAAAATGCAATGTTTATTTTATATTATCAGGAAAAAGAAGCAGATTTGTGTTTACTGAGACCTGTTTTAGGTCTTTGATGTGTGTTCTCACTTGTCTGCAAGGCAACCCTACAAGATGGGGAATGGAGTGAGGCTGAAAAAGATGGAACTCTGCTCAAGGGCAGGCAGCTCACACGTGGAAAAGGTGGAAGGCGATCCTCGGTCTGCCTGGCTTCAAGTCTGTTTTCTTTCCCTCACTAGGGAAGAAGAGGCACGTAAAAAATGAAAAACAAATGTTAAAACACCATCAATTTTCCATATAATAGAAGTAAGAAATTTATGATTGTTATAATGCTGGGAATGTACACCTTAGCAAATTGCTCCTAATTTTTTAGAGAGGCTTTAAAAAAAATGCATCTCTCTAGGTTTGCTTTAAAAACAGATCAGTCAGGAAGGCAAAATTGTACCAGTGGGTATTAGCAATTGGTGCTGAACTTCCACGTGTGTGAACCAGAGTGAAGAGGCTCTTTGGTAACACTCATCCCATCCTATTTGGTTCCTCTTCTCATTTGCTATTAGAGCCGGATAGGTGTTCAGCTTTGTCTCATAACCTCTTGTTAAAATGTGACATCTGCACAGGAATGCTAGGGCCACAAAGCCACCTGAACGCTGATGAAGGTGTTGAGGAAGTAAGGACAGGGTAACAAAGTCGGTTCCTTGGAAAATCCAAAGGCAATGGCAGCTTATAGCTCTGCAGAAGGTGTTTCTGGGGGTTCAAATATAAATAGTTTTCCTAACACAAAAACAAATCTAACATATTAAGTGTTTCATTGGAGGCCCCAATTATGTCTAGAGTTTTGCACAGAGTTTATTTTAAAATCTATCTCGAGAAGCTGGTGGTCCAAATTTTCCCATAGACTTACACATGATGAGAATCTGTCTCTTTATATTTAGCTGCAGGCCACCTAACAAGTTCTTAGGCGAAACACATTATTTTGCTAGTACAAGGAGAATAAATACTGTATTTGGAAAGTTCCAGTGTTCTTCTTTAAAATATTGCTGTTTCCATAGCAATAACATAATGTACTGAAGACTAGAATGGTGTTTCTTTAGAAACCACGTGTATGGATGCATGTCCCCACGAAGGGCTTTGAAGCATCTCACCTGCTTGTGGTCCCAAAATGGAACAACAATAGTAATCGAATCAATCATCATCTCATGAAATGAAACGTGGCCAGTATTTTACTGCCTAAATATTCTCAGCCTTCTGCTTGTGGTCATCCATGTCGTACCTTGTTAGACTCTGCTCTTAGAGGGTAGACAATAGATCTATATTCATCCATTAATTCATTTCATCAAGAGATATTTATTAAGCACCTATTATATGCCAAGTACAGTTCTAGGCCATTGGGACTCAGTGACATTACAGAACTTACATTCTAATGGAGAAAACAGGGAAATTCTCTTTAAACAATAATGTCACATTGTGTGCAAACATGCATATAAAAGTGCTCCTCGGTGATGCTAGCGAGGTTTTAAATACTTTGCAAGAACACAACACAGTCAAATAACATATTATTAGGAAAAGGTAGGTTTTGTTGAACAGAATTCTTAAAAAAAGAAAAGAAAAGGTAGAGAAAAGAGGAGAGAGGACAAGGAACAGTGAACACTGACAGGCGATTCCCAGGCTGCTCTGCCAGGGACTCTGAGGAGTAGATCTAAGATGAACTTCGCTGGACTAAGGGTAGCAAAGGGTGTTTCAGGAGGTTTGGACAATGACGGTATTATAGATAAATGTAGAGACTGGGGGAATGAGTTCTGCGTGAGGAAACACTCTTCTGGAAAAGGGAGTATATCTCTTAGGATGAGACTATGATCTTTAGCACTCCTACTAGGTTGGAAGATTCTGTTTGAATTACTGCCTCCTCTTTATTTTGGCTTGGACAGCGTCGGGTGCCTTGGGCTTCCTGTAATTCTCCACGTTTCTTTTCTGAGCTGATTTTGCCCTGATCAGCCCCACCTTGCTCTGTGTCCCCGGCTCTGGCTCCCAAAGCCTTCTTGGGGGAGTGAACGGGTGGCGGGAATGTCACTGAAAAGGTCACCTCTCTGGTTAACTAATGGCCGTCTGGCATC
Source organism: Indri indri (assembly GCA_004363605.1). Classification (NCBI taxonomy): domain Eukaryota; kingdom Metazoa; phylum Chordata; class Mammalia; order Primates; family Indriidae; genus Indri; species Indri indri. The sequence continues at coordinate 2,883 of RJWJ010031126.1, forward strand.
TGGCAAGGGGGACGCAGGTCACAAATGTCTCCATGCTGGGCCCGTCACTATTCAGAGAGAGAACAGTAAAAGGATCAGAGAGTCCCCACCCCCTCCCCGAGGCCACACATCTTTGTCTCCTACACAAGACTTCACTTGTGCTTTCAGTAGCAAAACCTTGAAATACTTAATGTCTTAAGAAACCCGTGTCTATCTGCCGTGTGCAAGGTCCTTCTGGTGCCCTGGTCGTAAGCAGGCAGCCACCTCTTGACTCTCCCAGACTTGGAAAGGTTTGACTCACTGTCCACGTCGCTTCAGAGAGCTCTAGGTTGCAGACACTTCTCAAGCCACCCTGGGAGCAGAGCGAGCTTCGTGGGCCAGACGTGGGGTCACAGAGTCAGAGAGGTTCTCAGGGCGGCCACCCTTTCTTCAGAATCAGACAAGTTGACCAGCTACCCCAGATGCCTTCCTGGACTCTGCTAATAAATCAGTGAGCAACAAGGTCACAAAAAGAGTGCCGAAATGTAAGCACAGATTTTCAAGGAAAGCATTTCAAAGTTTTGCTTTTGCCCCCAGCAGCGCCAGAAATCCTGGGGATGGGGAGGATATCTAACTCCATCAAGGTGAACGTTGGGTTGCCAACAACCCAATTCTTTTAACCACTGTGATTCTACCCAGATGTTCTTTCTTAAATGCAGAGGCATCATTTTCTTGCCAAGAAATGGAATGATTGATCAAGCCCTCTTTAAATCATTTCATCTTATCCATTCCCATCTCAAGGAGCAGATATTACATTAATATTAATATCTTATAGTCTCTCTTGAGAGAGAAATGCCCCCATAACCCCCCTCCCAATTACTGCCAACACTACAGGGATATGAAGTTAGAGGAGGAATCTACCACTGCAGGGGCTGCAGTTGTTTTAATTAGCAACAGCTGGTGGCAGTCCCATGCCCCCGTTTTTTTAAAAATGCTGTGCTTGTCAGATGCAGCTTCTTGAAACTGGATGGCAAAGGGTAAGACAAGAACACAGCACATTTCAGCTTTTGCATGCAGAGAAGGGGATTTATGCTAAAGAGGGTGCAGGCAGCACTCAGACGCTGCTTAAGAAACTTTACAAAAGATTATTTGCTCTCAATATTGTGTAGGTAACATTTGAGCAATTAGACAAACATATCAAGTAACTGCAACCACCTGTAGGATTCTAAAAACACTCCATCTTTCCTTCCCATTTGTCCACGATGCTTTAATAGGAAGAAAAATGTGGGTTGCACATGTCTTACATTTATCTTTATTGTAACTTTATGTATGTTTATGATCAAGGGTGGAGTTTGCAACACCAGGGCTCCTTCTGTGTTAGAAACAGTTGACCATCAAAAGGAAATCTGTGCCATTTGCCCAGCAGAGAAATAAATCTTCCTTTACTCACGTTTGCCCTGGAGCCTATCTAAGAAACTCAAACAGACACCATTTCATCTTATTTCATGTTTAGAATTCCAGGTAGCCTTTCAGGTATCTCAAATTCACATATGGAATGTATAGTTGACAAACTTTTGGCTGCTTAAACATGTATCCTTTGTAATTGTAGTGATTTCTTTTTCATTTATTTTTCCTAATCTGATCAAAATTGGATGAATTTCATATATGTATAAAATTACTGCGCACATACCATACTGTCAGAGTTAAGCAACCATCTCAATTGCATAACATCCCAATGATATATCATTCAAATAAGAAAACATGAATTTCAATAAGAAAATATATTATAAGTATTAGTAGAAAAAGAGTACAGTTAAGAAATGTCTTGCTTGCTCAAGTCTATAAATAATAACTATTGGGAAGAAAATGGTTAACATAATCCAAAATGTGGATCCATGAGGTGCCTGCCTCTTGGGGAGAGGAAATCTAGAATAGTGTCAAATAGAAAGAAATATTGGCTGTCCCCTTTATTTCTTTTATGCATAACAAATTTAAGACATATATTTCTTCCCTATGGATCAAATATTCTTAAAAATAAAGATCTTTAAATATAATGGTAAGTAGGACTTGTAGGACTGATGCTTGATGCCTCCGTGGAATCTTATAAACATCAGTAATAATAACACTGGGAAATGCAAATTCCCTCTCTACAGAGAGCTGTTTCATGACTGCGCATTTTCTGTTTCTCTTTTTATGATCAGGTCATCAGGAAGTTCACTGTAAAGAAAGCAGATAACCCTGCTGTTGGCTGCTGTGACCTGTCTATATGATATTTTACTAGGTGCAAATCTAGAGGAATTTAGTTGCTTCTTTTTACTCCTTTCATTCTTTTTCAAAAATGTATTTATTTTATTTAAATTGACACAAAATTGTATGTATTTATCATGTGCAACATGATATTATGAAGTATATATATACATTGTGGAATGTTTAAATCCAGCTAATTAACAAATGCATTACCTCACAGTTAATCATTTTTGTGTAAGAACACTATCCACTCTCAGCATTTTTCAAGAATACAATATATTGTCATTAACTAGTGTCACCATATTGTACAATAGAGCTCTTGAACTTATTCCTCCTTTCTAACTGTAAATATGTATCCTTTAACCAACATCTCCCTGTCCCCCCACCCAACCACTCCAGCCCCTGGTAACCACCATTTTACTCTCTACTTCTGTGGGATCAACCTTTTTTAGATTCTACATAAGTGAGAATACGTGGTATTTGTCTTTCTGTGCCTGGCTTATTTTACTCAGCATTATGTTTCCCAGGTTCATCCATATTGTCCCAAATGACAGGATTTCATTCTTTTTATAGCTGAATAATATTTCATTGTGTATATATACCACATTTCCTTTATTCATTCATCCGTTGATGAGCACTGAGGTAGATTTCATATCTTGGATATTGTGAATAATGCTGCAATAAACATGGAGTGCAGATATCTCTTCTACATACTGATTTCCTTTGGATATATACGCAGTAGTGGGATTGCTGAATCATATGGTAGTTCTGTGTTTAATATTTTGAAGAACCTTCATACTATTTTCCATAATGGCTGTACTAATTTACATTCCCACCAACAGTGTGTAAGTGTTCCCTTTTCTCCACATCCTTGCCAGCATTTGTTATCTTTTTTCTTTTTGATAATAGCCATTCTAACAGGAGTGAGGTGATACCTCATTATGGTTTTGATTTGCATTTCTCTGATGATTAGTGATGTTGAGCACCTTTCATATACCTGTTGGCCATTTGTATGTCTTCTTTTGAGAAATGTCTATTCAAGTCTTTTGCCTATTTTAAAAATTGGGTTGTTTGTTTCCTTGCTATTGAGTTGTTTGAGTTCCTTATACAGTTTGGATATTAACGCCTTAGATGTATAGTTTGCAAATATTTTCTCCCATTCTGTAGGTGGTGTCTTCACTATATTGATTGTTTCTTTTGCTGTGCAGAGCTTTTTAGTTTGATGTAATCTCATTTGTCTATTTCTGCTTTTGTTACCTGTGCTTTTGAGGTCATATCAAAAAAATCATTGCCCAGATCATTGTCATGGAGCTTTTTCCTTATGTTTTCTTCAAGTAGTTTTATCATTTTGGGTCCTACATTTAAGTCTTTAATCCATTTTGAGTTGATTTCTGTATATGGTGAGAGATAAGGCCTTGTCTAACTTCATTCTTCTGCATATGGATATTCACTTTGCCCAATACTATTTAGAGACTATCTTTTTCCCATTGTGTGTTCTTGGCACCTTTGTCAAAAATCAGTTGTCTGTAAGTGCATGGACTTACTTCTGGGTTCTCTGTTCTGCTCCTTTGGTCTACATATCTGTTTGTGTCCCAGTACCATATTGTTTTGGGTGCTACAGTTTTGTGGTACATTTCGAAGTCCGGTAGTATCCAGCTTTTTTCTTTTTGCTCAAGATTGCTTTGACTATTCAAGATCTTTTGTAACTCCATATGGATTTTAGAATTGTTTTTTCTATTTCTGTGAAGAATGTCATTGTTATTTTCATAGGAATTGCATTGAATTTGTAGATTGCTTTGGGTAGCACGGACATTTTAACAATATTTATTCTTCCAATCCATGAGCACAGGATATCTTTCCATTTATTTGTGTCTTCTTCAATTTGTGTCTTCTTCATTTATTTCATCAATGTTTTATAGTTTTTAGTGTAGAGATCTTTCACCTCCTTTGTTAAGTTTATTCCCAAGTATTATTTTTTGTAGATATTGTAAATGGCATTATTTTCTTGATCTCTTTTTCATTTCCTTCTTATAACTTACAAAACACAGTTTGTCATGAGGAAGAATGCACTGCATCCTAAAGAATATTATTTTTATATACCCTAAAAGTTATTGTAGTAGGCAGAATAATGTCTTACTCCCCCATCAAAGATGTCTTCATCTTAACCTCTGAACAGGTGAATATGGTACTTTACATAGCAAAAGAGATTTTGCCGATGTGATTAAGCTAAGGGTCTTGAGATAGGAAGATGATCCTGGATTATCTAGATGGCCCAGCATAATCACAAGAGTCCTTAAAAGTGGAGGAGGGAGGCAGAAGAGGAGTCAGAAGGAGATGTGACTACAGAAGAACAGTCAGAGTGATGCGATGTGAGGACTTGACTCATAGTTGCTGGCTCTAAAAGGGGATGAATCAAGGAATGCCAGCAGCCTCTAAAAACTGGAAAAGGCCAGGAAATGGACTCTCCACTAAAGCCTCCAGAAAGGAACAGTGGATGCCATGATTTTAGCTCAGTGAGATCTGTCTTCTGGAACAGTAAGGTGATAAATGTGTTTTGCTTTAAGCCACTAAGTTGTGGTAATTTGTTATAGCAGCAATAGGAAACTAATCCACTTGTGATACATTTGACTTTTTGTTTCTGAGGACTCTATTTGGAATTAATGACTCAGATTGCCTCCAGAGCATGTTGTATCAGGAAAACTCACCAAAACTCAAACTGAGGCAGAGAAAAAAATGGACATGGAAGGATGAGGATGTGGCCTAAATGAGTAAGTATAGCAAAACTATCTACCATTGCAATTATATTTTCTGACAGTCCCTCAGAGGAAACTGTGATTTTAGTGTCAAGAAACGGTGCACCTTGAGTTGGCATTACTGACATTTGGTTTTATTTAGAATTTAAAGAGAATGACAATATGCTTTCATGTTAATGATTTAGCAGACAGTAATACAAAATCTGAATTTTAATGCCTCCATTTTTGGTTTAATATGTTTATCTCACAACGAACTAAATAGACAACAGCAAAATCAGTATCTTTAATGTTATTCAAGGGCCATCTTTTAAATCTGTGGGAGAAGTCTTGATCAAACAGTTCCTTTTTGTTTCATTCTCTTTCATCAGGGAAGTTAGAGGTGGAAAAGACCTACTAGATCATAAATTAATGATCCTGTGTTAATGCAGATGTCCCCACTAATTAACAAAGGAAAGTAATATGCAAAGCTTGAATATATCTAAATACTTTTCAGTCTGGAAGAAAGATTAAAACTTATTACCTCATACCCAGACAAAATTTGTTCGTGTTTTACACAAAAAGTAGACTTATAAAATCCTGACCCTAAATCTTGATGTCAGGATTCTTTTTAAATAGATATTCTCCCTAATTGGGGGAAAGGGGCAACCTCAAAGCAGACAAAGGAAATTCCCACAATGCCATGTCACTAGACAGAGTCACTGCAGCTGCCTCTTGTTTTTCCACAACCCCTTTGCCAATTACTCTGATTTCCTTCTAGTGGTGGATTCCAGATACAGCCCTAGGAGCTATAGGCCTCAGAAAAGATGCACCACCTGAATGGGGGTATATCTTTACAAAATAGGACACTTAGAAATGGAAGCAATAAGAATCAGCATAAATGAATGTGGAAGCTGCATGTTTTGATGACCTACCCTCAGGAATTATGCACCATTATTTCTGCAATATCCTATTGGTAACACAGATCACCATTACTTACTGTAGGTGGGGATGACACAGGGGCATGGATACTAAGTGAGAATCACAGAGAACCATTTTAGAGGCTGACTACCACACAATGGATTGTTTTCCTTCAAAGACATTGATAAGGTTTAGCCCTTTTGACTTCAAGCTACTGAAGTACTTCCTTCAGAACTGGAATATTTACCTAATTGTCTGCCCTCATTCTGTTCACCCAGAGTAGCAGCATCCATATTCATGAAGGTAGGCCCTTGAACAGAAAGATTAATATCATCATCACAGGAAAAGTTATCCACCAAGTAAGTCAAGCCCATGAATAATCTCTTCAATGTTCTAAGAGAGCGCTTTTCTTTTTTCTCGATACAAATAAGCAAACAACAACAAGACACCTTCTGCTTGAGGTTAAACCAAATACTGCAAGACTTGCCATTTGGAAAGGCACTGAACTTACATGGATTAAGGAAGAATGTCACAGCCTCTTATGTCCTTGACAAAAGTCCCACATATAGCTAATGGATAATTTAAGGCTCTGATCCTGATGAAATTGAGAAAAGTTAAGAAGCAGTGGTCACAGTTTCAAAATTGTTGGCCAAGCCTTAGAGGTGAGCACATGCCAACGTCAAAAGCCAAGAGACACGATGTGATGTTGTGCTTCTTTATGTACCAAAGAAGCAAAACCAAGTGCATTGGTGCCAGGCATAGCATGTGCTTCATAAGTTCAAGTATCAAGATTTTGTGTCCAAGTCAGACTTTTGTTTAGCAAAAAAACTCTTTTATGATATGGGGGGATGTCAATGGTCTTCGAGGTTTCCAAAAAAGACTTAAAAAATAGGAATTCTCTAATAGTATGAGTGTGTACCTAATGGACAAAAACCAAGAGCCAGATGCATTGAAAAATGTCAATAAGTATCTTCAGGGGAAATGGTTTATTAATCAATTCTTTCATGACCTTCATCAAATGATTAAAAGAAATGCTGGTGATTCTCGAGTGGATGGCTTTATTTGACAGAGTTACTGTTTTAACATTCCTTCTTTGATCCATACTACAAGTCTTTTGACTATATTCCAGGACACGTGGTTTCACAATTGCATGTGAATTATTTTCCTTAGGAATATTGTAAGTATCTTTGAGAGATGTATGAGAACAAAGTCTTTGTGTTGAAGCAAAGCTGCATTATGGTAAGGTTACAACCAAAAATACCTACCTTGCCTGATGTATTGAGAGGATGAACAGTTTTGTTAGATTTGTGTTTCTGCTAGGATGACCTAGGCCACACAGGAACACTGTGGCTTTTGTATCTCATGATGTTCAACAGTGAAAGTAGAGATAAGGACATGAAAGACTTATCATTTGTTTCTTTTCCATGACATTTTCCCCAACTGAACTTGCGCCTATGTAAAAAGGTATAAAGTCCAGGTTATATTTTCTTTCATTATTATCTATAGGAAATTAATCTAAGTGCCATATCATGGTAATGATTATTTTGGCCTTACCTGACCATGTATAACGTCTTGCACTTGTTTGAAGCAAAATGATACTATAATAATGTGGTTGATATTAAACACTATTTTTTAAATGAAAGAAATTATCAAAGTAACGAAAATGCAATTCAAAGAAAAATAATATTCTCCCAAGGATCACCCATGAATTTCCTAGGAAACCTTGCTGGATTCATTTGGTTTCTTATCTTTTCTCCACTAGACTGAGTTTCTCGTGGGCTTTAATCTCTTTGTCCCCACAGAGTTATTTCTCATGCTAACCACGTAAGGTAGAAATTACTCACTATGCTTTTTGTACCACCTATCTAAATCTCAGAGCAATTAGCCAACAGTGCCAGCCCCATGGTGTGTGCTCATTAAAAATGTGTTGAAGAAATGAATGAATGCAAGCATGAGAAAAATAACTTGTCTGAGCATTTCCATCACTAGCTAAGGAAGAGAGTCCCTTGACAGAGATATTCCAATCTAACTGGCAGACAATCTTTTATATTGTCCATGAGTATGTCAGGGCATCAAAATCTCAAGGATGATGAACTTGGAATCAGAGGACCTGGGTTCAAATTCCAACTCTGCTACTCACTTTCTTGGAAATAGGTTTCTGCTCCTTAATTTACTCATTCATTCTGTAAGCACTTTTTGCTTGTCTAGTTATACCAGTCATGATGCTAGGAATATCAATTAACGTTTTAGGGCCTTGATTAACTCATTTGTAACATAAGAACATTAATATGAATTTTACAAGATTACTGTGAGGATTAAATAAGGTTAAATGAAATAATATTTGAAAGTATGTAGATCCTATCACATTGTCCAACATATAGTAGGTGCTTAGTAAAATCTAAATACGTATTCAACAAGATCAGCCAACTTCCTTTACTCTGACTACATTCACCAAACATGCTACTTCCCAAGCTAATTTAATTTCTTGAAAAAACTTTTGACTAAAAATGAAAAGTACTAATAAAATGATGCAATGTTCTCATTTTAAGCACAGCTACGTCTCCATATAATTCTTTACTTAAAAATAATTTTTAAAGTGTGTGCATGTGTGTGTGTATGTTGGATTATCATTTTCTAGAGGCTATCACTTCTGCATGAACTAATGTGAAATAGCCAACTTTCTTAACTTACAAAATTGAGGACCAGATCTGCACTTTTGGTGACTATAGTAAGGCCAGATACCTTCTGAGGCTCAGACTCAAACAATCAGCCAGTATTTTTCTCCGTCCTTCATTCTCCACCTTCAAGTCCTCAAAAAAAAAAAAAATTATATATATATATATATATATATATATATTAGAATTTGTCTATAGTTATCAAGCCTGCAAAGTAAGTAGAGCAAATTGCCCATGATGAACTCAGTCCAGACAACTGTCTTGGATTCACTCATTCATTCAACAGAAATTCACTAAGCATCAATTGTTTGCCAATCTGTGTTAGGTCCTAGTAAATAAAGATGGAAAAAACATGTTCCTTGAGCTTGAGGAGTCCACACTTTAGGAAGCACTTGTATATGGTGAAGTTTGGAGAGCCTGTTAGGTGTCTGCCCAGTTCACATCCTGCATGGAACCCACAAAGCAAAAACACTCATACACTGCTGGTGGGACTGCAAACTAGTAACCTCTATGGAAAGTAGTATAAAGACACCTCAAAGAACTAAAGGTAGAACCACCATTTGATCCAGCAATTCCGCTACTGGGTATCTACCTAAACGAAAAAAGACATTCTCTAAAAAAGACATCTGTACTTGAATGTTTATAGCAGCACAATTCACAATTGCAAAGATGTAGAAACAACCCAAGTGCCCATCAATACATGAGTGGATTAATAAAATGTGATATGTGTATACCATGGAGTTCTACTCAGCCATAAAAATGATGAACTACCTATTGTATTATCCCGGATGGAGCTGGAGCCCATTCTTCTAAGTGACGTATCACAAGAGTTGAAAAACAAACACAACCTGTACTCACCATTAAATTGGTACTAATTGATCAACATCAATGTGCACATATGGGAATTAACATTCATAGGGGCAGACGGGAGGGGTCTGGGGATGGGTGAATCAATACCTAATGGATGCGGTGCGCACTGTCTGCAGGACGGGCACCCTTACTGGGTGATGCAAAGGCAATTTATGTAACCAAAGCATTTGTAACCCCGTAATACTCTGAAATTTAAAAAAAAAAATGGCCTACAGTGAGATGATGTGTATATTTATGTGTATAGACACACATGCATGTATGTATATTAGCACATTGTGGGACTTTTTCAACCTTATAAAAATTGCCTCACAGCGCTAAATTGACTTACTATGACACAGCTACTGAGAAGTAAGTTTAGAACATGACGCATTAGAAGCATCACCTGGTTGTCTGATCTATACATCAGTGTTATTACATCTTTTGTTTGAAAAACGTGCATATTTAATTCATTAATTCATTCACTTATTGAGTGACTATTTATTAAGAGCCTGCTATGTGCTGAGAATTGTTTGGAGCTCCAGATGTCAGTCGGCTCTGCTGGATTCAAATCTTCCTCATCAATCTAAGCCGAGCTCCAATCTTACTCTCTCCATAAAGTAGGCCAGACCCTGATGTGTTGCCCTCTGGACTTCTGTGCTAAATGCCATACCACCTATGAGCACTTAAATAAAATGTTATTGAAGTCTAAATGCATACAAAAAAGTGTGCCTCAGTTTACATGATCACAACTGAATATACTCGTGTAACCAGCATCCCTATCAAAAACGCCAGAGTGCTACCCGCACCCCACAACCCCCTCAGAAGCACTTGTCTCCATCCCCCAAATAAGGATAGTTACTATCCTGACTTCTAACAGCACAAACTGGTTCTGACTGTTTTGTACTTTATATAAATGAAATCATGCCATTTTTATCTTTAGGCATTTGTGATGTACTGCCTGGATTGCTGCGTTTTATAAATTTCATATGTTTTCAACGACAAGAATGCAAGTTCCTTTATGTAACTTCCTGGTAGAAAAAAGCAGAATCTGGAACAGTGCCTTAGACAGAATACATTAAACTTGGTGCTCCTAAACCTGTCTGAGTTACCCAAGCGCACGGAGATGTAGACATAAGACCTTGCCATGAACGCGGCTGAGAATAGGGATCTATTTTTCTATTCTAGTCATAATTCCTAGACACCACTCTGTGTGTGTGTATGTGTGCGTGTGCACATGCTTTGGTGAGTAAAATTATTCTGGGTCAATTTATCACTGCTTAATTTAACCAGCATTTCTGAAAATGTTCATGAGAATAAAAAAAAACTAGGTTTCTTTTTCCCCCATCCTAATAGTATTAATAGAGGGCTCACCAGACCGGAGTAAACTTACGGCTGACCTTTTGGGTTTATCTACAACCCCATTCTTAGCCTTGTAGTTTCCTTCTGGTGGCTTCATTGATTGACAAGAGAACAGTGTCACAGGGTCCCATTAGTGAGTGTGTGGCAGGTGGTTTATTTTTCTCCCCAACCTAGGAAACACTCAGCTGCCATCACACTATGGAAACATCTTCACACCATTTCCTATTCTGTCTTCCTATGCGTGTGTGTGTTTGACACGGTACCACCAGCAACTCCCCCCAAAGCCAGGCAAGTCCTCTGTCAAAAACCAACATGTAACTCTACTGAGACTATTTCCTGTATCGCTTACTTCCATTTTCAGCCTTTCTATAAGCCTTCTCAATCCCCAGCATTCTGGTACGCATTGACCTCTCCTGAGTACTCAGGACCATAGCAAATGGGTTGTTCTGAGAGATAAGGAAAGAAGGCCTCGAAATGTAGCTTCTTAATGGAGCCATTCCAGGAAGCAGTGACCTAGCAAATAGCCCTGGTGCATTCGCTGTGGACGTCCACCTCCTCACAGCCGCAGACAAATCCTGCAAAGTCACGGCAGTGCAGGCTGCTTAAAGGGCATCGAGGGAGTAGGAAGACGGTGGCTGAATAATAAGGGAGACCCGGCTGACAGATGCCTGCAGTAACGGGAAGCAGCTTCAGGTTGTGGTGGGCAGAGCTGCAGATCTGTTGAGCCTGGGAGTTATATCCAAGATTTTCTGTTCACTGCTTCTATTGTTATTTTTGTTGCTGCCAACTGAATGTTAGACGCTGTATCAGACCTGAGCCCTGCATCCACATTCCAGATCATTAATCCATCTGCTGGCTCCCACCACTAACCCCTTTGGAACTTAATCTCTTAGAGGCAAGACATTGAGACCATCAGTTCAAGATTCACAGGGTTCTTTCTGGCCCTTTCCTCCCCTTTTTCTACACACTGATATGCTTTCCTATTATTTATAAGGAGATAGATCATAAAAATTCTATTAAGCAGCAGTGCCAATAAACCAAACTGCACGTCCAGTGTATTGGGTCATATCTTGTTCCTTCCGTTTGGTTCCAGCTGCACTTTTCCCTCTTTACAAAGCAGGTGAATGGAGAAGCTCAGGGCATGGTGAGCCCAGGGACGGATGCAGAGACACCTTGTCTTCTCATTTGCTTTTGTTATGAAAGCGACCATCAGGGTTTTGTGTACAGAGCCAAAGAGTGGCCTGCCCATCTTCCTTAGTTGCCACGGCAGCAACTAACAGGGTCTCCAGTTGGACACAAGGACTTTCTACAGTTTATACCAAGACAATGGGAAAGTATGTTTTCTTGACCCTTTGCAGGAAATCCTGCCCAACACACACAAGAATGCAGCATTTCCCGGACCGTCAGGAGCTCGGGTCTGGCTCTCAAGGGTGGGCTTGAATAAACCTGGAAAAAGATGCTCACGTTCTCACTGAATAAGAAAACCTGAAAATCATCACCCATGTCCAAAGATGCTAACATGCAGCAAAGCCCCAGCATGAAGTAGTTGGGCTTTGGGGATATTAAAAAAAAAATGACCGAAAGAAGAGAAAGATATACATCTGACCCTGACTCGCCCATTTTCCCTGCTTAGTGTTTAGCATCTTAAAAAATTCCTACTCACCAAGAACAACAGGATAAGATACTAGTTGGAAAGAGAGGAAAGTGAGGTCTGTCTCATGACATTAGAAACAGATGAATGCTCGATATCTTTATTCTAAAAGCAATGGCTTCTAAATTTTTAAAAAACTACAAGCTATAGTTTCCTTCCCTGGGCCCTGGTGGAACTCATAGGATAGGTAATACACAGCTGACCTGCTCTTTGCTGGTGGCCCTCTCTGATGGTGACATGTCATAGCAGCAATGGTGTCTCTGAACAAAAATAATGAGGGAAACATCTGTCTCCCTGCTACTCTCTTTTCCAGGCAAATGGCACTTAAGATTCTTATTTTAGACTTGTAAGTGCTCCCAAAAAAAAGCAGCTTCGGTGTTAACTGCATCTCCCTCTCTCTTGGAATCTGTTGATCACTTTTCCTTTACTTGTATTTTAAGACAGTTTAAAAACAAAGATGACAACAACAACACAATGCATGCATATCTCTGACACTGTGGGATTAAGAAAAAAGAGGTGAAGAACACAGTGGAATGGAGTGTTAGATGACTGCAGATAATTCTTCCCTCCTTGTTAAAAGAAATTGGGAGAGGTGATGTTTTTGAAATGTTTATATCTAAAATATTGTAGAGGTTTGAAAATTATCAAGTGAACTAGATCATGAATGGAAGTGTTGAGAGTGGTACTCACTTGTAGTCAGGGATCACAGTCCAAATATCAAGGACCTGTGTCTCTCTCTTTCTCTCTCTCTCTCTCTCTCTCTCTCTCTCTCTCTATCTCACACACACACACACACACACACACACACACACACACGCTGGCCCGTATACAGCTAAGACTCACTTTCATAAGGAATTCAGATAATGTCCCTGAGATTAAAGAACGACTTGTGAACTGGCATCCCCGAAGCAGAGAGCTGGAAACACAGGCTTCGTGCTTTCCCACTGGGGTATTTAGAAGAACATATGCATAAAGTGATACCATTTTTTGTTTATTTTGGCTCGCATACAACCAAGACATTTTAGAGCTGGAAGGAACTCCAAAAAATGAAGCAGTTCAACCCCCCCGATTTTTCTAATGAGGGAACTGAGGCTCAGTGAGATGGCACAGAGTGGCGGAGGTGGCAGCAGGGCCCTGGGTTCTCGTTCCTGGCCCTCCCAGTCCTCTCCCCTCAGGTCTTTCAGCTCTCTCTAGCTCTTCTTCTCCACCTCCTCAGGCATTTCAGATCGACGTCCTCCTCCAAGCAGCTCACGACCTCTTCCCAAAGCATTCTGCGGCAGTTATTTGGAAAACAACTAGCACAGAAGCAATGGATTTCTGCGGGTCTATTTTAGTGCTCACAGACTGGTGGCATCTGACTACCTGAGCTCTGGCACCGCGGGCATGCACACTGTAGAGTGAAGGGAGCATGAGCACTCACCCTCACGCCAACACATCCTCTTCCCCCACCCTCCCTAGTTATCTGGAAATGAAAATGTTTCTGAAACCTTTCATAACTTTTAGAAGTTAACTTAGGATAACCATTTAATCACATTTAAGATTGTCTAAAAGGAAGACAGAAGAGTAAACTTGTGTAAGTTCAAATTTATTCTGAATAAGGTTTTTCTTAGTATTACAAGCCTATGTTCCATCAATCCATCCATCCATCCAACAAAAGTTTATTCAACCAACACCCCATTCAAAAAAATTTCTGCATGCATCCTAAGTGCCAGTTATTGTGTGTATGAAAGTCATATGAAACGCAATCTAGTTAGGAAGATAGGATGGTATAAGTAATGATACTCTATGGTATGATGGATATGTAGTATGCACGTAGCTTCAACATTACGTACTGTTGATAGAAGTTTGCACTTGATTGAACACTATAAACGATATAATAAAAGTAATAAATAGTTCCTGCCCATTAAGAGCTTTAATTAATAGAAAAGATAAGACATGTACACACAAAAAAAAACCTCTAATGCAAAGTAGAATGTGGGGTCATTTACTTTGAATTACTCTGTAATTATAGTATTTTAAAATTGGGGACAGAAGCTCCATGCATAAAGACAAGAAAAGATGTGGAAGTGGTTATTGTTGTTTTGGGATAGATTGGAAAAAGATCTTGAGGGTCAGAGTGTCCCATAGGTTAAAGATAATTATCAGCAAGGAGCCCTGTGGTTTAAACAAAGAGCCTGATGCTTGTATGCCTAGACAAGGAGAGCTCAGCAAATATAAACTGTGAAGGAATCAGTACTATATAGATGAGGTTGATCTTAATGATGTAAGGGAAAATTGGAAAAAATTGAGACATTTCAGTTTACAAATGGAAATGAAACCAGACTTTATAATAAAGAAAAGCTTAAAAAACACATTATTTCACTGACTGAAGGAAAGACGAATGCACTCCTATTGCATGCCATACAGGAGACATGAGTGAGGCTGTTGCTGCCATCCGCTCTGGCTGTGTTCCTTGCAGCCTTTAGAAGGAGGAGGGGACATCCACTGAGCCAGCTGAGTTTGCATGTGATCCTGGCGATCCAGGGACTGACTTCCTAGGAGACTTTCCGCTTTAGTTTTCTCTGGTGTTATCAACACGGTGTTGATGCCTCTGTAATTATTTTTCGCCTCATCGAGTCACAGAAAGGAGAGTCATTACCTCCACAACGATCCAAAAAATTCCTTAAGGGGCAAAGCCTTTGGATATAGATCTTAAAATAATCCTTTTGTCTAAATGAGTACCAAGTAGTTCTAAAAAAACCTTTGCCTTTTCTGTGTCCTCTGCCCATAAGGCCCATCTGAAAATGAGAAAGGGGTTTTCTCCACCTTTTCTCACGCATGTTTCCTTGAAGAGTGTTTTCTATCTCCCCTCGGGCCTCACGAAATTACATCTCTCTTCTTGCTTTGGTTCTACTGATTTATCTATATGTTTTTATGCCTAGTTTGTCCTCCTCCATCCCAAATCCTAAAGCTCTTTTAATTTTGGTTATTTTTAAGGGTTTTCCAGACAGCTAGGTTTTTCCTTTTCCTCATGCCGAGGCAGACCCTTCTAATGCCTTTATCACATTTTCTTGAAGAAGATTCATCTTCTGGGCCAGTGAATCCAAACCACTATGTAACAACCTTCCTCTCTCTCTAGCTACTGTCTTAAAAGACATCATTAACAATTTTGAATTAATCACTTAAGCATCAGTTAGGAGATTGAATGCTCTCTCTACCATCTTCTTCAAATTCTTTTTCTCAAATAAATTAGCAAATATAAAAGCAGCAGTTAGATTAGAAAAATATAAATTCCTGTCAGTCAAGGAACACTACAGCTAAAATTCTAGTGACCACTTTCCATGTTCCGTACAGCCTGATTTTTGTATTTTAATTGATTGATGTTTAAATGTTTGTTTTTGTTTTTAATTTTGGCCCACAATCAGTTCTCTTAGCAAATTCTGTTCTCCAAATTGTGTTAAGGTAGTGGCTTGACAGGAAGACAAAAATTAAGTTTCAAATTGGAACTTAAAATCATTCCAGATTATTTAAAATAATTTAACACTATATAAGGCATTCAAGATCACAAGATCAGGCCGGGCACAGTGGCTCACGCCTGTAATCCTAGCACTCTGAGAGGCCAAGATGGGAGGATTGCTCAAGGTCAGGAGTTCGAGACCAGCCTGAGCAAGAGCGAGACCCCGTCTCTACCAAAAATAGAAAGAAATTAATTGGACAGCTAAAAATATATATAGAAAAGATTAGCCGGGCATGGTGATGCATGCCTGTAGTCCCAGCTACTCGGGAGGCTGAGACAGTAGGATTGCTTGAGCCCAGGACTTTGAGGTTGCTGTGAGCTAGGCTGACACCATGGCACTCGCCCCAGGCAAGAGAGTGAGACTCTGTCTCAAAAAAAAAGAAAAAAAAAATCACAAGATCAGGAGTCGTAAAATATCAAAAGAGGTACAATTTTTAAAATACGTATATTGCCATGAAGAAATAGTGAAATAAAAGTGACAAAAACAGCACTGAGAACATTGAACCTGACCTCCACATGTAGAAATATCTGCATTGAGCAAAACTGTTCTTAATGAAGAAGAAAAAACTGTTCTCCTTAGTTATTTAAGGACCTGTGGATAGACTATAAATAAAATCCATCCGTGGTGGTTTTTTTTTTTTTTTTTTTTTTT